>VWYE01017809.1:125817-400651 GCA_013398995.1 Alaudala cheleensis
CTCTTTTTTTTTTTTTTTTTAATCTATGCGTCCAGCCATGGGTTGCCTGTTGCTTTCCTCTCGGCTGGAGAGAAAAGCAAACTGGAATTAAACTGCATCTAGAAAAGTGCAGCTCCTCAGACACGCATACGCACACACACATAGATACAGGGAGAGAAAGGATGTGGTGGTGGCGGCGGCTACTGGCCTGTCTTAAAGAAACCCAAGTGTGCTGCTGATTGAGCACGGTCTGAGCTTTCTCTCAAAATATATATTTACTGCTAATGATGAAGGTCGACTGGTGGGTTTCTTAATTTTTTCACCCCAAAAGAACGGGTGGGAGGCTGGTAGTAGAGGGAGAGAAAGGAAGCTATAAATCCGAACACTAGTTTTTGCTGCGGGAGTGGTTTGGGTTTTGGGGTTTTTTTAATGTGTTTTGTTTTCCCCTCTTGCCCTGCAATCCTCATTCCCTCTCCCTCTGATTCGGGAAGGAAACAGTGACCCAGGGTGTACGAGACAGAGAGGGGGGAAATACCGACGGCAGCGAGATGCAGCTCTCCGCCGCAAGCAATGCAAGATTAGATCTCTAAATGCAGCAAAACACTCCCTGAAAACCAACAACCCCGCGGTGCCATCAGACATTTCACTGCCGCGCACTGCACACGAAGAGGGCTTCAACAACAAGCTGAGACTTTTTTTTTCCCTTCTGTCTCTCTCCTATCCCTCCACTCCATCAGTCGCATCACAAGCAATGACTAGCAAATGAGCTTTTTTACCTCTACTACAGACCTGTGACCACCCCCTTTTCCTATGTATTTGCGAATACACATATTTAAAAAATATTTCTGATCGTTTTTAGAAAAACAACCACTGCCGACGGTTTTTTATTATTGTTATTATTTTTTATTATTTTTTGTACGTCTGCGGGGATTCAAGGATCGGGAACACACGGCCTGCCCGGAGGAGAAGAGCTTTTGCAAATTTTCTGATTTTTGAAACCCTCCCACTGCCGAAGTTGGACAGACGAAGTAACTGCGAGGCGACTGCAAGCACGGCAAGCTCTTGCTGAAACGCTGCCGAAGCTACTCCCTCCCCTCCCTCTGACCCCCCCGATTGCTCCCTCCCTCTGAGCTACATGGTCTATTTGCTGCCTCTCATCCTGTGTCTCTGCAGATGTTTTAGAGCAACAGGTTCAGGAACTTGAAATACAGGGGTGGGGACAGAGAAGAAAAAAAAAAAATCAAAACCAAAAAGGAAGGGAAAAAAGAGCCGTCAGAGGAGGAAAAACAACCCCGACGCAGGAGGCAAAGAAGACGGGGATAACCCTGGTCGTCGCTGCTGCTCCTGCCGCCCCCACCCCTGCTCGGGGATGTACCTTTCCATTTGTTGCTTCTTCTTCTGCTGGGCTCCCGCCCTGTCCCTGAAGAACCTGAATTACTCGGTGCCGGAGGAGCAGGGAGCGGGCACGGTCATCGGGAACATCGGACGCGATGCGCGGCTGGCGGCAGGCACGGCGGGAGGCGGGATGCTGCCCCCGGAGCGTGGCGTTCCCGGCGGCGGCCGCGGCCCCAAGTCTACCTTCCGGGTGCTGGAGAATTCAGCCCCGCACCTCCTGGACGTGGACGGGGAGAGCGGGCTGCTCTACACCAAGCAGCGCATTGACCGTGAGGCGCTGTGCCGGCGCAGCGCCAAGTGCCAGCTGTCCCTCGAGGTGTTTGCCAATGACCAGGAGATCTGCATGATCAAAGTGGAGATTCAGGACCTGAACGACAATGCGCCATCATTCCCCTCCGACCAAGTGGACATGGACATCTCTGAAAATGCTGCACCAGGCACCCGCTTCCCCCTCACCAGCGCCCACGACCCAGATGCTGGGGACAATGGTCTGCGCACCTACCTGCTCACTCGTGATGACTATGGCCTCTTCTCCCTCGATGTGAAGTCCCGTGGTGATGGCACAAAGTTTCCGGAGCTGGTCGTCCAGAAGCCATTAGACCGTGAGGAACAGAGTCACCACACCCTGGTGCTGACAGCATTGGACGGCGGTGACCCACCACGCTCAGGCACAGTGCAGATCAATGTGCGCCTCATTGACTCCAATGACAACAGCCCCATCTTTGAGGCAGCCTCCTACGTGGTAGAGCTGCCAGAGAACGCACCACTAGGCACGGCAGTCATCGACCTCAATGCCACTGATGCCGATGAGGGTACCAATGGAGAGGTACTCTACTCCTTCAGTGGCTATGCACCTGAGCGGGTCCGTGACCTGTTTAGCATTGACCCACAGAGTGGTCTAATCCGTGTCAAGGGCAACCTGGACTATGAGGAGAGTGGCCTCATTGAGATTGATGTCCAAGCTCGGGACCTGGGGCCCAATCCCATCCCTGCTCACTGCAAGGTCACTGTCCGCCTCATCGACCGCAATGACAATGCTCCCACCATTGGCTTTGTCTCTGTTCGCCAGGGAGCTCTGAGCGAGGCTGCCCCACCAGGCACTGTCATTGCCCTGGTGCGTGTCACTGACCGTGACTCAGGCAAGAACGGGCAGCTCCAGTGTAGGGTGCTGGGCGGTGGAGGCGGGCCCGGTGCTGTTCCTTTCACCCTGGAGGAGAACTATGACAACTTCTACACTGTGGTCACCGACCGACCCCTGGACCGTGAGGCCCAGGATGAGTACAACGTGACTATCGTGGCACGTGATGGGGGCAATCCCCCACTTAACTCCACCAAGTCATTTTCTGTCCGGATCCTTGATGAGAATGACAACCCACCCCGCTTCAGCAAAAATCTTTATGTATTACAGGTGCCTGAGAACAACATCCCTGGAGAGTACCTGGGCTCAGTCTTGGCCCAGGATCCTGACTTGGGCCAAAATGGGACGGTGTCTTACTCCATTCTGCCTGGGCATGTGGGAGATGTCTCCATCTACACCTATGTCTCTGTCAACCCCACAAATGGTGCTATTTATGCCCTGAGGAGCTTCAATTATGAGCAGACAAAGCACTTTGAGTTCCGCGTGCTGGCCAAAGACTCGGGTTCACCCCACCGTGAAAGCAATGCCACAGTGCGCGTAACCGTGCTCGATGTCAACGATAACGCTCCCCTCATCGTCCTGCCTGCCCTTATCAATGACACTGCTGAGCTGCAGGTGCCACGCAATGCTGGGGTGGGCTACCCCGTGGGCACTGTCCGTGCCCTGGACAGTGACTTTGGGGAGAGTGGGCGCCTCACGTATGAGATTGTGGAAGGCAATGAGGAGCACCTCTTTGAGATGGACCCCACTAGCGGTGAGATACGCACCTTGCACCCCTACTGGGAGGAGCTCAGCCCTGTGGCTGAACTGGTGGTAAAAGTCAGTGACCATGGCAAGCCCAGCCTCTCTGCTGTGGCCAAGCTCATAGTCAGGGCCTTGGCAGGGCCCCTGCCCGAGGCTGGCGAGCCACAGGTGAATGGCGAGCAGCATCGGCGGCCACACTGGGACTTGTCACTGCCGCTTATTGTGACACTGAGCACTGTCTCCATCATCTTGCTGGCTGCCATGATCACTATTGCTGTGAAGTGCAAGCGAGAGAACAAGGAGATCCGCACCTATAATTGTCGAATTGCCGAGTATAGCCACCCTCAGCTGGGAGGAGGGGGAGGCAGTGGCGGGGGAGGAGGAGGCAGTGGCAGTGGAGGGGGCAAGGGCAAGAAGAAGAAGATCAGCAAGAATGACATTATGCTGGTGCCCAGTGAGGGCGAGGACAGCCGGGGTCCCCTCAATGTCATGAACGTGGTGAGCAGCCCATCCCTGGCCACCTCACCCATGTACTTTGACTACCAGACCCGTCTGCCCCTCAGCTCTCCCAGGTCTGAGGTGATGTACCTGAAGCCCGCCTCCAACAACCTGACTGTACCCCAGGGACATGTGGGCTGCCACACCAGCTTCACAGGGCAAGGGACTAACGCCAGCGAGGCTCCCCCGAGCCGGATGTCCATAATTCAGGTAGGAGACTTTTAGAATACCCTGGACCTCACTTTAGACACTGGTTTAACTTTCCCTTTTGTCTGCAGTGCAATCTGCTGTAAGGCACCACTGAAGGGACCAACACAAGTCACTAAAGAGAGGTGGACTTAATGAAAGTTGAACTAGACCACATCTGGGTGGGTCTGGTTCTGCTGTCACATTGATGTTTTCCATGTGATTCAAAAGCAAATGCCCACTGAAACACAAAGTCACGACAGTGCCAAAGAGGTGCATATGAGAGCATGGGTAGGCATTTAGTTCATTTGAGGCATGCTGGGGTATTTTCCCAGGAGACTGTCAGACAGAGGTGGGCACTACCACAGATTTCACTTCTCTTTCGTTTGGGTGGAGAAGAGAGAGGGCATTTCTAAAGTGGTCATATCACCCGCAGTGACTAACAGGACAGGGAAGAAACTGCACACTGAGGACATCTATTGCAACAGTATATTACAGCCCTCCAATCTTGTATATAAATATGAGCTATCATTCCAAGATGTATGTTTTAAATTTTTTTAATTTCCTTCTTCAGAATATATATCCATAAATATATTTTGACAGTATCATTGGGGCCCCATTGCCTCCTCCTCTCCCCATAAACAACTAAATTTTCAGTGCTGAAAATTCTGGTTAGTGAAATAGAAAGAAAATGTGTGTGGTGACTCCCTCCTACCTCCAAATGTTAACAAAACTCACATCCTGTCATAAACCAACAAAACAACTAGTCAGATTTCCAGTAGCCTGAGTCAACATTGATGATTGCTTTATAGTGAAAGACTTAGACACTCTGTCTCTTACCAAAGCTCTTTTAGAAATTATAGCCAGGCTGCATTCTGCTGCCAGTTGTATCCACACTGTCCTCTACTGACTTTTGTGAATGTGAGAAATGGCAGAATTTGGACCATTGGATATAGGGTACTAATCAAAGAACAACTTAATTTTTAGCAAGTAGTTTGAAGTCCAAACTCAGAAGATTTATTTCAGAGCAGTGAACTTGCAGAGTGAAGGTGAGGGCAGAAATTGGCTCCAGTTGATTTAATTTAAAGTATTACTTCATGATTAATGCAGCTTAATGTTCAAACACTACAGGTATGTTCCAAAGTGATTTTTAACGTTCAGATTGAAAGCAGGCTCTGGATAATGACTATTAAATATATTTGAAATGTCATATCTGTTTTATCCTGTGGTTCTGATATGCTGTTCTGAGTCATAGGGGAATGAGCTGAGTGTATCAGAAGTGACACAGACTCATTTTGTGTATGCAGCTAGTGGGAAAGAAGTTGCACTGTAGTCACTTGATGTACCTAAAGAAGATTCATAATACCTTGGAGTTACCATGCCCTGTGATCTGTGAACACCAAATGTTCTACTTGCCAGCTGTATCTAATATCTTAAACTGAATAGAAATGGCCAAAGGCAATTGGCAGTTTAAAGAACCAAAATTCAAGCAACTGATCACCTGGAAATGGAACATTTATAACTGGGGAAAAAAAAAAAAAAAGAAAGAAAAAAAAAGGCTGCCCGTACAAGGTCACTGTAAATTAATCCTCAAGCAACTATTGGGCTGTGTCACAGAAACAATTTCATTTTATGCCTATCATGAATTTGTGTTGCTATCAATTAGGTGAGTGGAGCAATACTTAAAATCTGAAATTGATTTTAACAAAAAGTGACACTTTAGGAAAGAGTTTAGGTTAGGGCACAACCAGAGATAATTTGATTTATTATTCATGCTTTCAAAAACAAATAACTTTCCATGACACTTGTTTAAGTAATGTCAACTTTTTTTTACTGTAAAATGGAGTTGTCAGAAAGCTAAAAAAAAAGAAAAACACTCCACATTTTTTCCTACTGACAAGTGTAATAGTTACTAAAAGACAGAAAATTATACTTTCCTACAACCATGTAATGTCTATATAAAGCAATTAATTAATGTATTGATGCTACTGAATTGTAGTGTAAAATCCCTATGGAAAATATGATTCCTTCTTTTTTACAGTGTTCACTGTATAAGATCAATCATGATTTTTTTTTTCCTGAAATCTATATAAAGCTAAAAGAGGAATTTCCTCCCTTAAAAAGTGTGTTGTGGTTTCTATAAGAGTTTTCATTATGACAGCTATGGAAAATGTTAACTGAAACTCCTCACAACATATCCTGGTATATCTAATGTTGGTCTTGTTTTCCCTCAATATCTACACAAAGTGTTTTGGAGGTTTGCATAGTCCAGTCAGTAGATGAGGAAACATTCAGTTTTACCTAGTGTACAACCTGTTCAAACATACTTATTAATACTGTATTTTGTAGCTGTATTGGCAAAACAGACTCAGTAAGAAAGTAGCTGGTTTCTATTTAGGAGAGGCTCAGATTTAAAGTAGCTGGAGGGGAAAATTGATCCTCTTCACTGTACTTTTGCATTACTAAAATACATTTTGTATTCTCCATCTCCACATCCCTGGAGTAAATTTTATATAAAATTTGCATTTAGAATGTAGGCTCTACTTTATGTCTGGTCCTGTACTTCTGCCTCATGTAAAATTTAAACTGCAGGCATAAGGAGAAATAGTAAAGGATCAGCCCTCTCTCTGGGTCTACTATATCTTTAATCATTCCAAGAAACCTGTGTCTGCATATGTCAATTACACAGTTAGGAATCAAAGGTGTAGGCAGTGGAAAAAAAAAAAAAGAAAAAAAAGAAAAAGAGACACAATCCAGCTGCTCTATCATCTCTTTATTTAATCAATCCAGTCAAGCAGTTTTCTTCAGTACCTCAGTAAGGAGACGGTAAATAATTGTGTAAGGGTTCTCTAACAAATGCTCCCATTAGTTTTTACAGACATATTTTTGAAACATGATAATCCCACACTATGTAACTCATACAGTGGAACTACGTTTCTTCATTCTCATTTTCTCAGCTACTGTTTAATGGTACAATTATCTTTAAAACTATATACATATATATATGTGTATATATATACAAATATGTATCTATGGAGATGTATATACATGCTAAATATTATATGATTCTTAGAACATCCAACTGATTCTATAAATATTTAATAGCAAATAAATAATTTCTTTCTCAGTAAGATCCAAATTTTCTCACTCTTACTAGGAGTGCATAATATTTTTTTTCCCTTCCCTTACTAGTAAGCCCTAGTGAAGCCAGTGGCCCTTATGGTTCCCCTATTTCTCATGAATAGTATTTTACTCTACAGATAGCCCAATTTGCATTAACAAATACCTGTGGAGTAAAGTGTTACTTAGTGACTAGGGGTTTCAGACTGACCCAAAAGGACCAGCAGTTGAATGAATTACTTCCTGATATGGGTAAGAGTGGTATAATCTTGCCTCTCTTTAAGTGACTTCTGTTACACACTAATCACACAATTTGACTGCTTGTGTGTTTGCTCACTACTTTGTAGATCCACCTATGTACCATGGTTGCATGTTACTTATATATGAATCACTGAACTTTGTCAGTACCATAAAAATGAAATAATTTAAACATGCTTACATGCATATACATATGAAATGTTGGATGGAGAGATGAGGATGCTGTATATATTCAGGTTTTATTAGTGCAAGAGACTTGCAAGTTCTTAGGCCCTCTGAAAATCAACCATTTGTGATTTGATGTGAACCTGAGATTGATGTGTATTAAGAACAGTGTTTAGTAACATACTGGGAAGTTACACATCTACACTAGCATGTTTCTTAACTTCAGCATTTTCTAAAGATACTTTAGAAACAGTGTTTTCAAACAAAAGTCTGTAAAAAAATGCTTAAATATAGGGCAGTGCTGTACAATTCTCATTGACAGGGTCAAAATTCCATGTGACCTTTGAATCACTTAAGATCCAAACTATTCATTTTTACTGGGGAGGAGGAAAGCAGGAGCAAATGGAAACTTGACATGGCTGAAAGAAGATTTCTGTTCTAGCCCTTAAAGGCTATTGGGAAAATTTAGTTTGTCTCATTCTGGTGACCTACTCACCTGACTAAAAGAAACAGAATTTTGTTTTCTTTTGAAGTGCAGACATCAGGAAAAAAACCAAACAAACATACACATATGTGTATCTCTCCTACCAAAATTTGGAGTTAGTCAGTTCGCCTTTCCCTGTATGAACAAGTCACAACTTCTTGCAGATTTCCAATAGCTAAGAGTGGATGGATAAAGGAAAACAAATAGTTTATTCACACAAGGAGGTTCCAGAAATAGGTTCCTCAAAATGACATATCACTAGTTTAGAAAACTATCTGCAATATGCAAGTAGTGTTAATCATCCTAGAGATTATTTATTGCTGTAATTGTGGTGCAATAATTATAATTGTGGAGTTTTGTAGTTTTGTAAATGTATCAGGAATAAGGTGGGTGTGAATAAAAAAAGGAGGTGGTCACAGCTTTTGCTAAACAACAGCTAAAAATGAATGACTGTGCTGAAAGAAGCTCTCAAGCTGGGAATTGCTGTATCTGCTGTACCAGGCACTCCCACAGCATTTCAAGATAAAATACGGATCATTCTTAATACTTCAGGCACCTGATGTTTATGATGTGTCAATAGATTAATGTCAAGTCCCAGTGCAGCTTCATCACCAGGTGTCTAGTAGTACCTAAGAAGATAGAGTCTTCAAGGGAATTAAAAAACCATGAACCATATTAGTCCTGCTGCTCTGTTTTTAAATATGCTATTTCATACTTTGAGAAACTTCTATTCAGAAATTTCAAGATTACAAAAAAAAATCTGCAGCTGCTGCATATAAGGAGAAGCAGCTTTTGTCACAGAAGTTGTACTCATCCTCGGTGATTTGAATTCCTATCTGAAAACAGAGGTATATTTTTTAATTTTTTTAGTAGCCTATTTCAACTGAGGAAGATTATTCTTTGTTCTCACTAGAACTAGTACAAGGTAACATTTTGCATCAAGAGGATACTAGAGCAGTTCTAAACATCCACAAGTTTTCAGGTTTGCACTCTGTATCTTCCAAAGATTCACAGCTGCATATTCTAGGGCTGTGATCTAAAGACACTTAAGTTGTGAGATGCAGCTCTTAAACTACCTGCCTAGGTATCATTGTAGCTTGAACAGTGTTTTGCAAGGCTAGATGTCTTGCAAAATAACTCCTCTGAATGCTTGCATTGTATAAATACAGTCTGGAGTTTTGTGTACCGTCTGGTTTTCACAATGTTCTGCAGCTTTAGTTTCATTCCCTGGATGAAGTCCATCCTAGAGTTGACTATGCAAGAATTTCAGGACAAAACCTTTCCTATGTTTCCATGAAGCTTTATTTAATTTTTATTTTTTTTTTGTCAAGATGCACTGCATAATATAGTGACACAAACCACATTCATTTTAGGACAGGATCTGGCAACACACCAGTCACTGTAGCATCTGCACTGGCTGCTGAAATAGACAGAGGAAGCAGAACTGAACTCCTTTTTTGTGTTACATCTGTTCTGGTCTTGATCTTGAGTTCCCTGCTAATGATATTTATAGCACTATTATTTCAAAAAAAATCTTGATATCCATGTCCATTTGAAACCTAAAGAACTTTCTAAGATGAAGAGCTATAATAAAGAACAAATAAAAAATAGAGAAAAAACTCTTTAAGAGTCTAAAGTGGAATATACATATTATGAAAAAGAAAAGTCTTTCCAAAGCAGAAATTCTTGTTAACAAAAACTTAAGTATAATAATATCTCTGTAGAACCTGCTGTTTTATAAAAGATGTGAGACAAGTTATGCAAGATTGCCTGTCACAGTTCTCAACTGCTCTTAAAGTTGAGCTTTCTACATCTTTTTGTTCACTGTCACTACCTGAACTTAGATGGAAAGCAATGTACAAATTTGTGATTACCAGTGCAATTTCAATTACTGATCAATCCTTTGAAGAGTTATCTTTAACAACATATTTTCTCAAGTTTCTATTATACTTCCCCATGTTGATGAAAAGTCCTGTTCTTACTCATAATTCAGTCAATAGTATAATTTTGACTTCATAAATTATTTTAGTGGTTCAAGAGTGAATTGTGACTAAGACGTCTATAGAATGCAGCTAAGAATAGTATGATTGGACCCTTCATTTTGAGGTTTGAGGTTTTTGTGTTTTTTTTTCTTACAGCATCTTCACAAGCAATTAAGGAAACTGGAAATTAGATGTTTTTCTAACTATGATGTGAATTGTAACACAGAATCATAGAATGGTTTAGGTTGGGCAATACTTTTAGGATTATCAAGTCCTGGTAAACCCAGCATAATCATGTGTACAGTTGAAAAGAAATCAAATACTACATTGGACATTGCTGAACACGTTACCACATTTTCATAGATTTTTGAAACTTTGAATAATACAGCATTATTGTTAATACTCAGCAAATATTTTTAGGTGGAAAATTAGCAATAGGTATGTGTGAACTATTCACAAATTTACTTGGTATTAAGAAAACATAGATAAAGTCTGGTTTCTCTGATAAGACAAAAGTGTCATTAAAAAAATTCCTCCTAAGTCACAACATCAGGATATAAACCTGGGATTTTATATTAAAAAAAAAAAAAGTATTTTTGTTTGGTTGGTTGGTTGGTTTTTTGGCTTTTCCCCCCAGCATTTTTTTTCTTTCTCTTCACTGCCTTCCTCCCCAGAAAGCATTAACACACCAGCTAATATTTACATATACGTTTCTAAATATCATGCCTAATTTTTCTTTCTTTCATTGTTTCTACAAAAGTTAAAAATGTCAAGTTAAATTAGTTTTAGGTTTTTTCATGCAAGGCACTTATTCTGCATACTAAAAGTGAGTGTATGTGAGTTGTTTTTTGGACTTGGTTTGGTTTTTTCTGAAGAAAACATATGTTGCATGGCAGAATTCTTCAGATACTTCTTCAAGCCTGGGGAGTACCTGCATGTATGAAGAAAAGACATTTTGACACTACTATTAATGTTTACCTATAGGTAAAAGAATTCCGTGATGAGAACTTAAACAAGAATTTGTTGACCAGAGCAGAAACATAGCTCTGTTTTTATCTATAAAATATAGAAGCAATCCTCTGATGCCAAAAGGTCAGTGTAGAGCGGTTGGGACAAATTTTTGCAGCAGATAGCCTGAAAGCTTTATGCTTTCAATTGTATGGCTACTTCAGCTGTAAGAGAAGTGGTAAAATTAATGCTAAAGGGTTCAAAAATACAGGAAACAAGAAAAACTCTCAGGGGACTGCAGGCTCTTGCCTTAATAGAAAAAAGAGGAGAAAGAAAAGAAATCGAAAAAAGGTACTGGGAAGAGAGTGGCAAAATGACTGGGGAAAAAAGGTTCCTTGAGTTTAAGTGTTTTATTTGTTATGTTTTTAAGGGGGTATCAAGGATATTAACTAGTCACTGCCTTTGTTGATGTGATGAAACAGTTATGTGCAGCTGCCATAATTCTTAGGGTGCATTCTAAGCCCTACTAATCTATTTGCCATAGTGCAACCTTTGTTTTTCAGTCTCCTGTAGACTTTTTTCTTTTCTTTTCTTTTTTTTTTTTAACAGTAGAAGGTTCTGGATTAATTACTGTAAATCCTATGAGAAAGAAAAAAAGTAAATTATTAAGCATTTTAGGTAAAATACTCAGTATTAAGTACTACATTCAAGAACAAGCAAATTCTTATGAATGTCCTTGTTAATTAGGATATTAGACAGTGCTTTAAATAACCTTCTTGAGCAGTCATATATTTTCTAGCTAAATCCCAAAGGCTGCTGATACATTTCCTTCTTAATAAGGTCACAGAAGAGCCATCTCTTTCTCCTACTGATTTACTTCCACTAGGTAGTGACATTACCTGTACACAAAGGATAGCAGATAAATTCATCCACTTCTTGACATTAGATCTCTTGGTTTTTTGTCCTCAAAACTGAGGAGTCCCTTTTACATATAAAGACAAAATTGCGTAGTTTCAGCCAATTATTAGTGTTACTTGTACAGAGGAACAGCATAAAGGTCAATCTGTATCTCACTTTGGTTCACTGAGGGGATGTCTCCTTTTCCAACCCTCAAGACAATCAGTCCCATTCTGGTCTATTTTCAATATAATAAGGTATAAGCAATCTAGTCATGTTAAGTTCTTCAAATTAAGATTTATGATTTTAGCCATAGACCTTTCTGCTGGCTTTGTGACATATGTATCAGATCAGAGTTTCTCATGTTCATAAAATACTTTAACCCGTAACAGAAAAGTTCCTAATCCCATCCTATTCCCTGCTGGGTGACTGTGTTGCAGTCTCCTGTGGCCTGCCAAAGGAGAACTCCAAAGGGGAAAGGAAAAGTCTTGTCATGAGATGCAAATACATAATTTTTCAGCTGTGTGGATGAGACCTGTAATCGATGCATTGTAGGTTCTTGCAGTGACAGTCATGCAGAGTTATTTTCAGAGAGTGGCTCAGACCATCTACTGATCTTACTATGACATGTGTGTAGAGCCTGTACTAGTTCTAGTGACACCGTGATTACCCGTATTTCCAGTCCTTGCCCTGGAACACTTCCAGGCAGTTTTATTATATTGAAATGGCTCTTACAGGTCATTGAGCATCCAGCATAATACTGTTGAATATGATTGGTGCATGTGCATGTATTTATTAATACAAAACACAACAAAACAATCAGGCAGTTAAACTGCATAATTATGGGAAAACGAATCATAACAATAAAAGACCATTTAAGTTAACAAGCTTTGTGATCAAAGAATAAATACAGGTTAGATAAATGAGACTCTAGATGTAACTAATCTACATAAATAAGCTTCAGTCTGATTAGAGGATAGGAATATATTAAAATGATCTTAAAGTATTCTAAAAGTATTTTACTTAAGTACTTTTATAATTTCTAGTTTACTGTCATCATATTTTTAACATTTCCACTCCATAAAAAGAGATGAGTTAAGTGATAAACTTAAGTGATATACATGCTTTTATTTTTTGATTAACAATGTTTACAGTACAAAAAAAAGTCTAAACTAATACAAGCAAACAAAAGTAACCACCTAAGTTTTCATTCTGGTTTGACTGTGGAGTATTTCAAAAACATAAAGCATTTTTTAATGTCTTAATTTTAATTTTTTTTATGTGGCAATGTTTTTTGATTGATTTTTAATTAAAGAAAAACATTAAAGGGAACATTTAAAGGACAATTTCTTGTTTACTGTCTTTATCAGCAGAGAGCAGCCTTTGTAGTGTTTGAAAGCTGGTGCATTAAAAATCAATTTCAAGTCTTCAAAGCTGTAAACTCTTGCTTGCTTTGTAGATATATACTGTTTTAAAAATCACTGGAAGCATAGTTGACAATTGAATTAAAACAAAAGGTAAATAATGGTTTCATGAATATTTGAAGGATTTTAATGTATTTTTAATAATAGCTACAGGAATTTTTTTCTAGAGACAGGCATGTGAATAACAATTTGTAGCTTTTAAATGCATAATTTGTTCCTAAAGACAGTTTTTTGTATTCTTTTATTAAGAGAATTTTGTTTTAAACTTCTCTTGGTGTTATTCTGTTGTTTTTACTGAATACCATGATTCAAACACAGAACATGTCAGTCAGTTTCTTTACTTACTGTATTTCTGTCTCGCTCTTTGCTGATTGCTAAGCAACCACTTACGATTGTTTAGCTATGAATCAGTTTCAAAAAAAAAAGGTAAGCTGAAGTGGGCTAAACAAATGTTCATTGATTCTTAATGAAAATATTAAAATTCTATAACATTTTTAAAGTAACAAAGAAAACAAGTAGCTCAGATTCAGCACTTGAGTGACTACCAGCAGAGTCAAAAATGGTTTTTTTGTGCAGTTCTAGAAAAAAGCATGTTATTAGTCAGTGCATAAATAATTTCGAGTCCTGTGGAAATATACATATATATGTATAATTAAATTAATATTATTTCTTTCAGGGCAGGATCCTTTAAACACTTAATCAGTGATCATTTTAATTTGGGTCAATAGAACCATACAATTAAATAGATCATTTACAGATGTGGGGTTGCTGATGTGCATAAGCATGTGCAGAATTCAGCCCAGAATCTGCTAGTCTGTGTTACCTGAACTGCTCCCTGTTGCTTCTCTCCTTTGCTTTAAGAACACTGCAAAGCTGCAAAAGCTGTTATTTTCACTTAGCCTCCAACTACATTTTTTCGTATTGTGTTGAGATAGTCCTGATGCCTTGCTTTCTTGCAGAGACTTGAGTAATTTGATATGCAGATTTGAAGATCATAAAAACAATCCTGCTTTGATGATTATGAGCCAGATTATCCAGCCACAGCTGTAAAGTACCAAGTGTGTTCTTTTGTGATCTCTTCATCGTTTCAGTGGATCAAATGACAATAAGAATATAGTGGAATTTGGAGTGCTTGGGAAATAATGAAATTAAAAGCCTTTTTTAAATGACAGCCACAAAGCCTGAGAAACTATTCCATCTCTAGGCAATGGGCCAGATAATATAACTGTGTGTACACATGCATACGTGGTTATACACAGAAAAGAGAGCAAAATGGAATCAAAAGAACCATCTAGATGGATAAAAGGCATTATTAATGAGCAATGTGCATCTAATTTTATTTTTTTATATTGTGTATGATCTGTACAGAGCTGTGTAGCAGCATTTTGGAAGATGCTGTCAACCTGCCCCTTTTGCTGCAAACTAGAAAACATCAAGTTTAGAGACAAAAGATGTTGTCATTTTTTTCCTGAGGTAAGAGTATTGGTAAGGAAGGACCTAATTTTCCACTTCATGATGGAATCCTGCTATCAAACTTCAGGATTGAGAGTGATGATTATAAGGAAGTATAATTCATGCAACATGTGAAAAAACCAGCACTTAACTGATTCCATGAACTGCGTTAGTTATTAAAAAGCACATGATAACTTAAATCTCATAGCTCCAAGGAAAGAAATATATCAGTCAGTTTTGTAGCTGTTGGGTGAAAAAGAGGTAAAACCAATATGTTGTCTGTTATTTCTTTCAATGTACAGTCTTCATTTTGTCTAAATCTGTACATGTGTTTTGTCTATTTACACTACATATAGCTTCTATGCAGGTGTAACAGGCAATAGTATTGCAAGGGGCAGAAACCACTGTATCAATTTATTTTTTTACTTATTCATTGGTGACCACATACATGGTCCTTCCCAAAAATATACGTGTCATCATTGCAACGATGTGATGTAACAAAATAATTCCTTCAAGCATGAAAAGATAATTTTAAGTACTTTCCTGGGCTCATTTATTTCAAACAGCCTTCCAGAACTTTGAGGATAACTTTAATTTCAGTTCATTTAATTGTAGATTACAAATAGTCTTTCCTTCATCCCCTGATACTGGCAGCTTAGGAAATTTAGGAATGAGTATCTAGATTTCCAGATTTTGACCTCCTTGTAAAACAAGAGGAAGCTGTTTCTATTAGCAAATGTAAGCTTCAGGAATTTTTGTTAGCAATGGCAAAAATATTTAGATAAATTACTTGCAGTCATACTGGTCTTGCTGATACCTCTGAATGAAGAAATAAGCACACATGCTGAATAGCCATGGGAGGAGAAGACTTTTTTAAGGGAAAGTTTTTGTTCTGATTTAAGTTTTGGGTTTTCGACAGTGTTTTATTATAAAGACAATTACATAGTAATTTGGGTTAGAATGCATGCCCAGTTCCCCATCTCAAAACCCAATTTGTTACTACCTGTGGCTATTTCTATTAAAAAAGAAACATAATTACTATGAGTCTCAGCAGTCTAAGAGTAAATTTTTGCAATTACAACACTTCCCTTGGGCAGATATATGAAAATGGCAGATTAATTCCTGCCAGTCTATTCCTTACACATTCTTAAGGTTCCTGATAGCTTGGACTGTCATTATATTGGTGCTGTTTATTATCCCGTGGAGAAGGTTAAAGAAGGAATGCTACTATGAACCTTTAGGACCAGGGTGCTATACCACTGCTTTGCAAAGTCTCTGTGCTAAAATGTGGTCCATGGCATCCTAGGAGCATGATACTAATTCTGTTTTCATGGAAAGTGAATGATTCTGCTGTTGATTTTAGCATAGTTTAGAAGAGTATTTTGTGTTTTATTGCTTTATGCCTCAAAATATTTAAATAAAAACACCAAAAAAACTGAGGTTTAATAATTCTTAGGAATTCATCAAGACATTAATAAAGCTGCATGTGAACTGAAAAATGTGGTAGCTCTTTAATATTTTATAGGTTTTGTTTTATTCCAAATAGCATAATGTGATGAAACACCAGTAAACGAAGATGGCCCTGAAATTGTTTAGCAAGAGGAACAAATTCCCATGGAAATAATTCATCTTCTATTGGGTTTTTCCTCCTTAAAGTTTTGAGGTAGTATGAGTAAATGAATTGCAGGCAAGGGCTGTGCTCCTGGAGATGACTCTCTGCAACTTAGCACCTAACTCCATGTTGAATTCCACTGAAGTTGGAAGTTGGTGTGGCTTCATGTGGGCTCATGATCCACCTGCAGGGAGCAGCATTAGTCTGTGTTACACATGATCTGGTTTGACTATCCAGAAAGAGCAGTATGAACAATCCCAAGTTGGTTTTTTTTCATTTTGTGTGTGCTTTTGTTTGAAATTTCTTGCACTTCACCTGTAGTGGATTTTTTTTCCCACTTTGAAAGAGCTTTCCACATACATAAGATTCTGAATGTCAAGTTGGGGACTTCTGTGATGTGGACATTATTTAGAGAAGGTTTCGTTAGCTATTTTCTGTCAGAGATCATAAATAAAATTTTAAAAAAGTAAAATATGTATGCATCCTTCAGTTGATGTTCAATGCATTCCACTTTGGAAAAAGGTGCTCATACACCGGCTGAGCATCCTGCTAATTAGTTAGAGAGGAAGTCCATAATTAAATCCCTGTGTTCTAACAAACCCCTCAGTCAAATATTAGCATTCATGTTCAGTCACTCTATCCCTGGTGAAACCTGCAGCAGTGTCCTAGATATTGACAAACCAACACGGCTTTGAAACAGAAAGATCACTTTATCTAATTCGGGAATCTTTGCAGAGAACGTATCTTACATGGATCTTCTTAATTTTAGAGAAAGACCTGATTTCAGACTCTTGATATGGCAAGCCATAATGAGATGAGCAATCCTGAACATTTTTTTCCCAGTCTTTTAAGAATTTACAGGTCAAATAAGCTTTTAAGTACTTATGAAGTTAGAGATTACCTGTGGCAGTTCTTAGTTAAGTGGGTGTTGTATCCTAAATGAGGTAAAGATGTGTAGCTATTTTTTCTTTTGCTTGTTTTGAATCAATTTAATATAGAGTCATATCAGAAGGCATTACAGAAGGTTAACATTGAAGTGAAAGTTGTAGATGCATGCACACAGCCCTATATCAGAACAACTTTCTTTTTTCTGTCCAAGTCCACTTGACCACTGCTACTATACTTGTGGTGTAATGGTGTATTCAATCAAACTTTCCATTTTATGAGGTACCTCATCATAGACACATGACTGTTATGACTTTAAAATACATTTAGGGACAGAACCTCTTGCTAAATTTGTGCAAGCCTAAATTATTTATCTTATGTCACAAATAATAAATCAACTCATCACCATTTTACAGTTGAAAATCTCCTTGCATGGCCATGTGAGTCTATAAAGCTTGATGATCTACTATTCTGTCATAAATTCAGCCATTATTTTTGCAACATATTTGCTTTCCTAGTGCTTAGAGGAAATAGTTATGTGAAGGTATTTGTGTCAAAGTAGGGCTTTGTGTCTTGTCACAGAATGTTTAAAGAATACCTTGTTGAGTATTTTTAACAAAAAGTTGAAATAAAGAGTTGCATGACCTAAATAAGAAATTAGACAGAAACTTATAATGTGTAAGTTTTAACATCTTGATTTTCTTCTGAATTCCTAGGGAATTCAAGCAAAGTATTGTTTTTCTGGTGCGGGATTTTAGAAAGAGAAAGGGGATAAGGCAGCAGCTTTAAAGAAAAGGAGGTGATCCAGATTTACCCCTTTTTTCTGATCACCACCTAGGAAGAAAGCTTCAGTGTTCCTCTTTGTGTGTGTTTTCTGTGCAGGCAGTGTGACTTCAGAACCAAATCCTGCTCCATCTTTGTTGCTAATTTCTTTCACTCTGTAGGGAAGAAACTCAGAACTGGAATTTTGTGCCACATACAGTGTTTGCTGCCTAGCTAATCACCTTTCCCTGTCACTGCCATTACAAATGTGTTCAAATGCAACTTTCTTCAGCATATAACATATGTATCTGTGGGAATGTAGCACGCTATGTAAAAGCTCACTTAGCCGGTAATTGAAGTAGGCAGACTGATCCAAGGGCTATTGAAACCAGCTTGAAAACACCCATTGATTTCACTGGACCTCAGGTCATGGCTTGTGGGAGTTTTATTGTTGCCTTTAGTGAAAGTATGGGTTGGACAGAAAAAGGTAAACATACTGGATAGATGTTAACACAAAGTTAACAGATTTTAAATCTTCAGTGTCTCTGTTTGCTCCTTACTAAATATGATAAGTACAAAACAGATTAACAATGTTAAAAGGTAATAATTTGTTCTCCTTCTCTACCATGCACTACTGCAGTGTTTATAAGCTTTCATCTGTTCAGAAAACATTTGGGTTATGTTGCTCTTAGAAACAGGAAATAAGCAGTGGTAAGAATAGGACAAATTTCACTTTACTTAGTGGCCTCACTGGGTATGCCTAAGTAAGAGCTTTCAGATGTGTCTCAAAATTAAAAAAAAAAAATGCCAGGAGATGAAAATTGCACTGCAGAATGGGAAAGAGAGAAAGAAGAGAGGAGGAAAGAAAAAAAGAAAGAAAAAGAAAGAAAATACATTATTGTTCTCATGCAGAAAAAAAGGGTTTTAAACATTTTTAAATTCTAAACAAATACTTTGATCATATCCTTAAGTTTCAAGGCACTATTTTAAAAAATTTTTCCTTTAATTTTGGTTTAAGTTTTCCTCTAATTTCTAGACTTCATATTTAAAATAAAAAATCAAATAAAAACCTCTCAACCTACAAATGCGGTCGAAGACACTCCTACATGTATTGTTATTTTGAGTTCATGGTATGATATTCTTAGAATAAGCTGGATGTTGCAATAAGTGAAGATTTCATTCTAGTTAGCTAGTTTTAATTGAGTGTGTTATGCAGTAAACATAGTATCTGTTATGAATACTAAGGTAGACTCAACATGGTGGGAGCCATAGATAAAAGGAGCATTAAAGCGTTTCAAATTCAATCATTAGGTTTCATTGCACCCATCTGCCACCAGAAAATATAATGGGCAGCTTGATTCATTGACCCTTAACTGTCATTTTTGAAACATGTTTTTTTTTAAATACATATTTTCAAGTCAAATCTAGAGAGGTAATTTGATAAGAGAATACCCAGTATATTTTAATGCAATTACTTATTTCTTTTTACTTTTTTAATATAATCAGGTTTAACGGCATGTTGTATATTCTGCTAATCAAGTAAAAGTAGTTATTTCATATTGAATTTGGTTAAAAGAAACTAATGTTCAACTTCATTAAGACTTCTATTAAATAGAAGGTTTGCTGAATTTCTGCTATTTTTCAATGCATGAACTAATACCTCTTATTAATTATTTCCGGGTGTTTCTGTTACACTAGAATTATACTTACATGTTTCACTTCCACAAAGATTATACAGCACAGCACAAGGACTAAAACCAGATTGAAACTGTGGAGTGGTTTGTATTTTGTTTCCAAAATATGTTTTATCTTTTTCCTTTTATGTTCTGAAGCAGATATTATCTTTTTCAGGGGGGTGGGTGGGTAAAGTGTGTACTTCTCTTAGCAGTTCTCTATGTGTGGCACACAAGTAAACTGTCTCATAAAATAGCAGTTTTACTTAGTGAAAGCAGGAAACAATGTGATAAATGAGGATAATTTAATGTTTTCTCAGCAATAGCAAACTACTGTACTATTCTGTCATCTGAAGTTTTTGTAATGGAAAAAAGTGGTTACATGTATTTCTTTACACAAGGGGATACAATTCCTGAAATATTTATGTAATATAGAGACAGATGTATGTAACCTAACCTTATAATCCCATTTCACAGCTTTCCCAAATACTGGGAAGCTCAATAAATGGGAAGCCGATTATATTGGCAGTGTAACTCTATTAATAGGATTCGGATTTTCTTTATTGACAAGCCAGTACTGTTAATATGATCCAGTATATTAAATTGACAGGAAAACTGGAGCAATAGAATGTATCTACATCCTAATTGACAGGGAAGCTCTTTCAAAAGGTTCTTAATGTGGTTTTTATTGACAGAGTAGCTTCAGTAAGTACATATCATTGGTGAGCAGTGTAAATATATTGGATGCAACTGTACTAGTGGATTCAGGTGTAGCTATTGTTTTATCTTCCCATACTTCCATCTTTACTCGAGCTGTGAGTTGTATGAAGCTCTCCTGTAAGACCTTTACAAATGCCTCTTACATCACCAGTCTAACTGCACCGCTCACAGGCGTTTGTCGAGCTGCGAATTATTTAAAATGTGTTCATCATTTTTAAATGAATAGTGGCAGTGCAAAGCAATGCAATAATGTGTTGTGAATTTCATTATGCTTATTTATTGACGCTGTGATAGCGTTATTGTACTTTCAGCTTGAGCTCTTTATGTGGTGTGAAGTTTGGCACTTCTTCCTACATTCTTATCTTGCATCTTCTCCAAAAAGTAGTTCAAGTTCAGAGCTTATATTACAATTCCTTTTTCCTAATCACATTTGACAGCTTTCCACATTCTCTTCTGAGATCATGCTAATTTCATTACATTTCATGTTTCTCCACTGCAAAATAAAATAAGGCTCAGAAACCTGGAATCACTACAAAAAATCCAGCAATTTGAGTTTGGTGCAGAAAATCTTGATTCCCTTTTCAGTAGGAGAAAGTTTTAGGTTCAGCTTCCACGGTTTTTCTTTGTCTCATCTTTCTTAGAGAGAGAAGTCTTAACTTCTCTCTTAGAGAGAGACCTTAAACACACATCCTGCACTAGTAGAGGAGTTGAAGGCTTCTGTTGAGCTGACTTCCCGGCCGACTAAGAGACAAGCTTGTTCCTGAAATCCTTAAATCTTTTATTTCATATCAAAAAATCTGGTCAGGGTCTGGTCTCACCTCATCTTTTGAATGTCACTCAGGTCTACCTTCTTTACCAGGATCACTTAAAATTATGTCATTCTGTAGTGACCTTTTTAGCTTCTTCAGTCTTCTGACTTGGTGCAATCATCAGTGAGATGAGAGAACCTTGTCTGGGCACTGTGATTTTTAATCCTTGCACTGTGTTGAATTCCCACAGTCTGGGCTTCTGCCATCTTTAGTGTCTTGCACATTGCGGAATAAAGTGTTGTAAAAATGTAACAAATAGTTGGTTTCATTAAACCAGTAGAACAAACAATTGAAATAATCTACAATGCCTTAGTATGACACCTTGACCAATAAATTAACAGTAATTTATTTTGCTAACAAATATGGTACTTGCTAAGAGAAAACAGTGCATGGATTAGGCATCCATCCAGGGAGATCTGCATTCCTTTGCTTATGGGAAAGGATGGTAGTGTCTGTCCTTACAGCTTCACTTTTCAGAAGTCACTGTGCAGTTGACTGAAGAGCTCAGGACCTGTTCCTCTCACAGTTTTGCTTTTCTCATTCAAGAGGAAGAGAAAACATGAGCCACCAACAAACACTTTAATAAAGAGTACAGCAGCCTCGTGATTGGTATGACCTTGTGCATTTGAATGTTTTTACTGTGCTGTGTTTTCAATGTGCTTTTGAAGAATGCTATGTATGTCAGATATTCACATAAACACACTGTAGGACTTTTAACACCAAAATACACATCTTGCAGCAGGTGTGAAAATTCCCAAATATGTACATGTCATATAAATTATATCTTAAAAGCTTTTTCAATGGTATGAGAATGGAGAGCACAGAGTAGGATAATATTTTTAAAAATATCCTATTTAATTTTGTCCTTGAAATAGGTAAAATAACTTATGAGAGGTTTATGGCCAGTTTTTGGTTTTGTTATTTGTTTTTGTCATTGGGATAATGAATTTTCTTAATGAAGTAAATCTTACAGAACCAAAAGCTACTATTTCAGGCTAAGTATACACACTCACTGGCAGTCTTACACTGAGAAGTCTTTGTGAAAAATTGTACTATGTTGAACCCAAACTGTTCATAACAAAATGAAGACAATTGTCTGCTCTTTCAAAACTCAATTTGGCAGAATACAATTCTTTTGCCTTCAGAAGAGATGGCCATTATATAAGATCTTTGTTTCATGGGAGAAGGGTGAATACTTGGAATTCAGCTTTTCAAGAAAAGGCACAGAAGATGCTTGAATTAGATATTAAGTGGCAGTCTGATAAAGGTGAGAGATGTTTCATTTCATTTTTGCATTTAATGTTTAATTAAAAAGAAGTTAGAGTCAGCAAAGACATTTTGCTTTATTATAGTTCCAGGTATGAACACCTACATAAAATGGAACTGTATTAAATCATTTCAGAAAATGTGATACTTCTTCTTGTAATTCTGAGAAAAAAAATATTCATATTCTAGTTGTCTAATATTCATAAATCTGATTAATGTCTAAGCCTTTTTTTTCATATTTTAGAGTACATCTTTCCCTTATATGACAATTATTTCTAGGCATAATTTGTCAAGAATATTTAAATATTGAATTTCTTTCTCTGTCTCTCTTTCTTTCTCATTTACTCTTTTTCTTAGTAGGCATTGATTTTATTTTTTTTAGATAGACCTGTTGAATTGCACTCTCTTTTTTTAAAAATTTTTCTCTAATTTTATTCAAACAGTATGGAATACACCAAATATTGCTAGCAATCTTCAAAATCGTGAGACAAAAAATGTTTTTTTATTAAAAAGTAAAGAGAAAAATAGTGAAGAACCTCTAATTTTTTAGAAAGTCTGCTTTTTTGCAGGAATTCTTGAAAGCAAAAGCCTTCTGAAGTCATCTACGTTGTCTTCTGTTCTCTTACTGAGCAATACCAGAATTTTTGAAATCCGATTGATGAATATGGTGCTGCAATTCTAATCCTGAATTAAAAAAAAAAATAGTGTGTGCAGAGCCACAGTTGAACTCCTTTGTATTTATAAAAATAGCATAATATTTCAACAAAAGTAAACATATATACCTTGTAAACATGAATTTATGCAAAGATAAAAAAGGGATAAGAGATAAATATAGGCCATTGCTAAAAATATTCTCCATAATTCGTTGTGTAATGCTTGGCTCAGGTTGATTCAAACTGTTTCCAGTGATGAGGTTTTTACTTTTTTTTTCTTTTCTTATGAGTTTATTTAAGGTTAATGGATCCTATGAAGAATTTGTTTCTCATACTCTGTTCTTGGCTATAATTTTTTATTTTCTTCTCTAAATTAAACTTTTGGGAACCATAGGCATTCCAGAATTAATTAGTAGAAACTTAACAGTTGACTTCCAAACTTTTGAATGGTTTTATTTCTGAGTCTATATAATTTAGTATTCCAAGTACACCTTGTGAGAGCTATACTTGGCAACAATTTTAGTTTATCTACGTCCTCATGTGGTGATAATACACAAGTTCTGAAAAGTGCAATAAACGGAATAGTTTTGTAGACGATGGCACTTGGAAAGTGCCATGTAATACTCTAGGTGTGTTGTTCATGCAAATACTGTCCAGTTAATGATTTTCAAAGTCCCATTATTGAACTTTAACAATGATATTGTCACATGTGGAATTCCATGCCAGTAAATCCAACCAGCTCAGGTTGCCCAGAGAAGTTCTGGGTGCCCCATCCCTGGAGGTGTTCAACACCAAGCTGGACTGGTCTTTGAGCAACCTGAGCTGGTGGAAGGTATACCTGTCCGTGATGGAGCTAGCATGTGTGGAACTAGATGATACTAAAGGTCTCTTCCAACCCAAACTATTCTATGATTCTACAGGTTGCATTTGTCTCTTATTTTATTTTCCTTTTCCTCAATTCACTGAAGTAAATGGTAATAAAATCAAATGCTACAATATTTTCTGAAAGGAAGAAAGCCTTTCTTTTTAAATATTTGCAGCTTTTCAAAGGTTCCTATGCATCCTGACCTCTTTTTAAATGGCTTTTTTTAATGAGCTTCAACCTCTACAAAAGCTGTATCAAATGTGTGTACAGAAATCCTGACATTTTTCTGCAACATTACACTAATGACAGGGTTCCTAAACTTTAATATTTGATCTAGAGTTACACATTATAAGAGATAGGTAGGAGAAAGTATTTGTAAAGGTCTGTTGTAGCAACTGTCAACAAAGAATATCTATTGAATGGTGTAACAGCATACTCTGATTAGAAATGAGCTGGTTCCACTAATCTGTGAAAATGAGCCATAAAACCAGGGCCACTTCACTAAGGTGGCTTTGGACAGTTAGTTGACATCACAGACTTAATTTTCTGGTGTCAGTGTACATTTCTACTTTTCTTTAAATTGTAGATAACATTTGTCCTGCTACTGGAGAACCTGTGCTGTGGTAGCTGCTGGTGACCTAATTGATAATCCAGCCCTCAGTTTTGAATCACAGAGATAGAAAACATTTATTTTACTGTTTAAATCTGGTGACTTTTAGAGACAGATTGTTCCTGGAGATTTTTTTGGAGGGAGGTGACAATGAGGGTAGAGTTTATTTTATTTTGTTCTTCAGGAGGTTAATGATGCTGGCATTTGAATAATTTTTGGTTATTTATCAGGAGTCTGTAATTCCAGGCAATTCACTTCTGACATGATGTATCTTACTTAGCTTTGGCCATTGCACTGGACATCTTGCTGGTTGTCAAGATTCCCCTAAGCCAATAATACTCCCCAGGAGTATTATGTAGCTAACATAACAACCAAATGGGATATTTTTGTATTTCTCAAAGGCACATTGAGGGATCTTGACTGATTAGCTAGTGTAGCTGACTAGATTTTAGGTGGTTTTCTGCAACTTACCTTAAAACTGGAAGTCCAGAGTTTTGGTGATTTTGTTGTTGTAGAAAGGACTATATATCCAGAGATGAACAAGAGGGTTTTTAGATTTTCAAAGTAGTACTAGTTTCTTAGAGTTACAGCTATGCAATGTAAAATGATTAATGCATTAGCTGGAATGTGCAATACCACTCTCCATGTTAAAGTGTAAAAATTGTAAATATATGACCTCTCACTTCAACTGGGATTAAAATAGAAAAAAACATTTTAAGGGAGTCAGACATGTAAGAAATTCGTCTCTCTCTTATCCATTATGAAGCAGATGTTTACATTTCTAAGATTCCTCCACACTGCCAAGCCTTAACATTACATTCTTTTCTAATTATCACATTTTTAATAGGTATTTTCATACATGAAACAGCTTTCCCTCTGCTGCCTCTCTCTCAGAGTGGTTACAGCTCAACACAAGCATTATACCTTTATAATTCATAGAAGACTAGTGCTTTAAGAGCAGAAAGAATAGTATTCAACTCTGAGCTCTGTGTCTGTATACGATCATCAAGTACTTATGTTTGTTCTTTTGTAATTATGAACTCATGGTAACATGGCACCCAATTCATTGTATTGCTGCAAAATACAGTATGAAGGCAATTGGTCAAGTTATTGTCTAGTTAAAGGTCTTTAGTGATTACCACGAATGAAGAACTTCTCAGCAGCTGAGATGTGGTCATGTCTTCTGTTTGACAATCTGTGCATTGGCTCATCAAGGATAAGCTTTTTGCATAGCAAAATTGCTTTTTTTGCCATGAAAAAGCAAAGACAAAAAGTATAACTGGCTCTTACAGTGATCCAGTTTACAGTTAAGGTTTTAGCACTATCAAAAAGGAGGAGTTATTTCCAGGGCAAAAGTGTGACTCTTTTAATGGCAAAAAATGGATGAAAAGGCAGTTTATAGCAGGCATTTTGGCTGCCCATGTCATGAAAAATGGAAAAGTTGATTCTGGTAGCAGCTGTGTTTAGGAGGAGACAGATGTCTTATGTAAGTAAAAGCATAAGGTCAGTTTTTCTGGATATCTCTATTTGAGTTATTAGACATAGAAAAGAGATGAGTTCTACAGTTGTAAAGGTTTATTCAGGTTGATAAGTACTGGATTCTGTAAGTCCCATGATGATTGTATGGGAGTGTATATGTATCAGGTAGGTTTGCTGCACAAAAGAGAGATAATAGCTTAAAACTTGTGAGAAGAAAGGAAACAGCAGAATTATATCTGATTCCAAAATAGGATGTGCTGCATTTGAGAGATACATATAAGAATGATGAAATATACCTCCTTTTTTTGTTGTTTTCATGTTTGTTTTTCTAAGTTGATATAACATAACATATAACATACTAAATGTGAA
Source organism: Alaudala cheleensis (assembly GCA_013398995.1). Taxonomy (NCBI): domain Eukaryota; kingdom Metazoa; phylum Chordata; class Aves; order Passeriformes; family Alaudidae; genus Alaudala; species Alaudala cheleensis. Next base: position 152,191 of record VWYE01017809.1, read on the forward strand.
GATGAACTTTTATTCTAATTGCCTATATTAAAGCTAGGACGGATGTGAACATAATCTGTGTTATAATCTTATTTTTTGAACAAAAGGATTTAGAAACTAGAAGAAAGTACGGTGTTCATTGACCAACACACTGAATGGAAGATGGTTCAATATTTTCCATCCCTTCTCTATAATCCAAAGGACATCCATGGTGTACAAGCACATCTATTTCACAAGTCCCTTGGGAGTAACAGGTGTCTGCCCAATTTCTGTTGCAAACAGCAGTGACTTAAATTTTGGGTAAAACTTTTTACCTCTTTTCCAAGCTCAAATATTCCAACCATACAAGAAGTAGGAAATGTTTCTAATTACCTCCTACTGATCACACCAAAACAAAGATTAAAAAATTATGTGGGGACTGACCAGAAAACCCAAATATCTAGGATCCCAGTCACTTGTGTAAGCACTTGCTGTGTGACACTAAACCTTTGGCCCTCAGCTTCATTAATGGAGTGCTGCCCGTGTCAGGGACGCTGATCCGCTGGAGGCTGCTGCGAAAGCCGGAGCTGCTGCGGAGCATAGTGGTGTGATGTGAAGTGATGCAGAAAACAGTAGAAGCTCTGTCGCTAGGTCAGCTGCAAGAAGAAGTGACGTGCGTGAATGTACAGTATGCGGAGTTTTCTGAATGATGCAGTCTCTCTTTCTCCCAAAGAAACTCAGCTAATAGTACAAGGGGAATTCAGTTCCCTTTGGCAGGACTCCATGTTGGTCTGGATCCTTTTAATACTTCTGCTTCTACAGTTACTTGGCTCATGCTGCTAAAAATATACATGACAGACCTAAAGTATCTTCTTTTAATAACCTCTTGTCAACAGTGATCATTTAATGTTCTTGTTTGCATGTGTGGTTCTCATTATTCTGACATAGCTATTAATACTGATGAAAATTAAAGAGAGAGAATCCAAATATTTTCATACTTGCATTTTTCCAGTAGCATCTGAGAAACCCCACAGCTAATCAGCCATAAATTTTCTTGATTTTTTGTTTATTTTTTTCAATTCAAGTGTAATATAGCCATATACAAAACTGTATTACAGCAGTAAGAGCTTCAGAATCCCAGTAGATGATGTAATTATGATTAAAAATTAGTATTATTGAATAATTCACTTTTTTAATATGCAAGAGCAATTTTTTCTCTCATTTTCAATAACCATCAGTCTTAATATCTATCTAATGAAAAAACATAAACAGTGTCATCTGTCAGGTTACTAACAGAGAATGCCACTTATTGGAGCCTCATTGTTTACTTTAGCAGGTAATTTGTGGACCGGAATCATTTAATTGTTCTGAGCACATAATTACATGCCAGCATTTTCCAATTTAATTAAAATGTACAAATCTGAAGATTAAGGGAATTTTTGAATTATTAATCATTTCTCCTCTAGGAAATCTTGTTGCTCTGCAGGAGATTTGTCCAGTGTACAACTATACGTATTTTTTTCCTTCTCTTTCACAGACAGACAATTTTCCCGCAGAGCCCAATTACATGGGCAGCAGGCAGCAGTTTGTTCAAAGGTAAGGCCTATTAAATAACTTTCTTGGCTTCCCCATTTGCATTCTTGTCAAAATTGCTTTGCCAGAGAGTACAATTCAACTTAGAACAAGTAAATACAACACTCTCTCTCTCTCTCTTTTTTTTTTTTCCAATATGTATTTCAGTAGCTCCACGTTCAAGGATCCAGAAAGAGCCAGCTTGAGGGACAGCGGGCATGGGGACAGTGATCAGGCTGACAGTGACCAAGACACTAACAAAGGCTCCTGCTGTGACATGTCTGTTAGGGAGGCACTCAAGATGAAAACTACTTCAACTAAAAGCCAGCCACTTGAACAAGGTGAGTGAAGCCTGCAATGCCTACAAAAGCAATAAGTTTAAAATGTCAGAATCAACCTATTAGTATTGCAGTTGTGGGTTATCAGGGAGGAATAGCCCACTGATAATATTATCAGAGAAAACAGTAAATCTTGTCTCTAGCCCAGAGCAAAGAACACAGTATCTTTCAGAATGAACATGAAATGAAACCACAAGTGTCCAAAGCAGATTAAAAAAAAAGAAAAAAAAAAGAAACAAAAAATCAGTGCTTTTGAAAATGATTATGATATACTCTATCTCCACTGGCATTGCTTGTGATATCCTATATACAATCCTTCTGTCAAAGCGTGATTTGGAAATTCAAACTAGACATGACTGCAACAGATAAAAGAACACCAGTCATTTACATTCCTCATGTAGTCTGGAGAAGAGGAAAAGAAAACGCTTCGCATAAAAGATGAGTAAAAATGAATCAGAAGATGTTTTCATTTCATGGATGCATTTTCCTGTTTGTAATGTTGATTTCACAATTAATAGTAGTGTGAGAAGTGTCAAATACTAATGCAATCTTATTTTCAATATGCTTTCATTCACATCCCATAAAGGTAGCAAAGATTAGCAGTGTCTGTGAAACAGATAAAATAACTTAGATCAGGACAATGACAATGATCTCTGTCAACATTCATTCTGACAAACAAGCATATTTATTTCCTCAAACTGTGTCCAATTTTTTTTTTTTTGCCAGATGTGTTTTATCTAATTAGGAGATCTTTTATTTCAAAAGAGACACCTTTTTTCTTTGAGAATCAGACAGACAAAGCACTCCAGCATTCTTTGCTTTTATGTTTTGCTTCTACACTGTAAGCAATAAACAAGTGCATCACTGAATGATTTTTAAATGTTCTGTACATTTCCCATTATTTTGCTTTGTTGTGGGGAGATTGTTTCAGTGTTAAAAATAGTTAGGAAATTATTAAATCAGTCAGCTTTAATAAGAAGTTATGTTTCTAATTAAGCAGAAATATATGATAAGCTTTTAAATAGTTGTTGATTATTTGGACCTGGGTTTTTCACCCCTTAGTTTAGTCTGATCTGCAGTACAGTCATCAGAAAAAACATTTTCAACTTCATTTTTCTGATTATGTTGAGATTGCAGTATAATTTTTGCAGCGCAGAATATTTAGAATGCTGCTGTATAATTTATTCTGTATACATTTGGAGGTTGACCTCATATGTGACCTTATTTTCCAAGTAATAAATGCCAGAAAGATTATTTTTTCCTGACCTTTTGCCACAGCAACTCTCTGCTTATAATTGGACATTGATCTGTATAAAGATGCAGTGCAGGATTTTTTTAAAAAAGAAGCTATTTGAGCATGTGTCTTATTCTCTCAGTTTTTTTGTGACACAAAGACAAAAATTCTGCATTTCCATCTATCAAGTATAGCCATGAAAGCTATAGCTTTAAAATTTTTCAGGTTTCACTAGAAAGCTATCTAGTACTCAGATTAAAAATGTGTGTCTTAGAAAAGGACTGTATGTTCATAATACTGCAGTTTGTCTAGCAGCATCAAACCCAATTCCGGTCAAAATATATGCAAGCACATTAAGCCAACTATTCTCTTTACTTATTTTCATTATAATACATAGAGTTATATGCAGGTTTACATTTGTCAGTATTCCTAGGTGAGCTTCCCTATTCATCAAGACAATTTATTCCAATTACTCAGATGAATTCTTCATATTCTTATTAAACATATATTGAATTGTGGACATTAAGTATTGTCAGCCACCAAACTACAGCAGTGGCCGTTTATGTGGGTTTCTTTACTGAAGAAAATGAAATAATTAGGATAGACAGACAAATTATTTTTTCCTTTTCTTTTTTTAATTTTTTTTGTTTTCCCCAAATATAATTAAAATAGTAATGATATGAATTTATTTGCTTGAATGAACTCTTCCATCTCTAGTGTGCAATAATAAAATCATAGTCATTTTATGAAAACAGAGCCTCCATCGAGCACCTTATGGGATTTCAGGTCGTTGCAGTAACAAATGTGGTGCTATGTGGTGTTCCCAATGAAATCAGTGATTACTTGTCTTTGAGCTTAGTATGATTAGGGCTCTTAGCCCAATGTAATATTTCTCCTTTGAAAGAAGATAAATAAAATTGCTTTCTCTAGTCATAAGCCAAGTTGAAGGAGGGTAAGAAATATGATATATGCTATTAGGATAGAAAAGAATTGAATTTTTCTTTAGAGAAAAAATTGTTTTCTGGGAAAAGGAGATGGAAAGCTTGCTAGAAACAATTGTCTCCAGAAATGCTTGAAGCAATATCAGAAGTTGTGGTTCTGTCATCATTCTGGATAGTATGCAGGGATGGGAATTCACTATTTTGTAGCCAAGTTCTAGACTTGATTATTTTATTTTTTTTTTAAATATTCAAAATGCTTTAGCTTCTGCTATTAAAATAACACTAATATTAAATCTTATGAAATGATTGAAAAAGTATCTGGATTTTCTGTGAAGTCGGGATTTTGATGTGAGTATCCTAATTTTAAAACTAGTTAAGTTTGATATATTCTTCAGGTAATTACAAACACTATTGTCATGCATCTTATTCTGCCCTTGGCAGTAATAAGAATTCTAGTTGTACAAGTAATTTGACTACAATTTTGATCAACTCTAGCCCAGACAGATGAAAATTAAAAGGACATCATGAAATAAAAAGTGTGTTGGTAGCATTACAGCAATTGTGCTTCTCTCAGTAACAGAGAAGTAGGAAATTTTACCAAAAAAAATTTGTAGACAAGATATCTTCTGATTTCACCATGAGATGGAAAGCAATCAAGCTTACTTTATGATTTTCATTAAATAAATGAAAATAGTGAGTGATAGAGTCTGTCAATTTACTATTGAAATACTTGATTTCAAGGAAAATATATCCAGATAGCAAGTTTTGTCTGGTAGTGATTTTAAACATTTTTACAAATGAGAAAGACAATGAAAATTAGAAATAATTAATGAAATGGTTATGGAAAGGAAAGCAGAAAAAAACCCCAAACTGTAAAAATTACCATGATAGTAAGCCTTGGGTTACAAGCACATCCCACTTTAGTTATCTCAGCTTTATATTCTCTTGCTGTGATATCCAAGCCACTTGCTGCATAAGAATATCTAGCTGTCTCTTAAGCTTGCTTATGCTATCTTAATCAGCTGTCTTGCTAAACAGCTTGTTCCATATGTCTGCTACTCTTTTAATAGAATGGTTTTGGATAAATTTGTTTTGTTTACCTGTCTTTTTTTTCCACTTCTTTTGCTGATACTTTAAACCCGATCACTAATTTGGACAGTTTGAGATCACCCTACTTAGAAGTCTTACAAGAATTAATAGTTTTGAACACATCTGTCAAATTGCTTATCTATTTCACTCGAAGTTTTAGCATGTATTATTAACCTTTTTGCATTTAAATAACAGAGTAATTGTTATGTTTGGTATGGTTTAAGAATAAAAGCAATAATCTGCATTTCTTTAAAAGGTATCCAAAGCTGAAAATTATATCATAACCCATAAAATACAAACCATTACATCTACAAGGGAGCAGTAAAACAGCAAGATGTTAATTTTATACTTTTCTCAGTGAATTCTGCATATGCTTGCTTTATAATCAGTAAAAAACCGAGCTACGGACTTTTCTCCAGTTACTCATAAATTATTGTCTTTGTTAGCTTTTCCCAAGAATTTTTAGTTTATTTTTCTTTTCTTTGGTTTTCTTTTTTTTTTTTCTCTGTGTTTTCTTGTTTTAGTGTAAATCTACACTTTCATGTCTTTTATTAAAAAGACTTCAAGGGATTAAATATCTCCAAATTCAGTAGCTGTGTTCAGTTTTTGCTTTATCACTGTGCATTGCATCTTTCTTTCAACACAGTTTCTTGCCATTCACACTTGCATCCCATAGAAGAGCCATTTCTGAATATGCTGTTGCCTTATTAACAATGGCATGGATCCTGAGAATAAAGAAAAAAACAGAGACAACTACTTGGAGGAAGTAGTTTCAAAATGAAACTCTTCAGCATAGTTGTCATAGTCTCCTCCAAGACTAAGGCTCCCCATCAGGCTTCTCTGTAAAACAGCACCATTTTAATCCAGGATATTGTTACAAGTATAAAAGGAATTTAATGTATAATGCATGAAAAAATTGATATTAAATGTAATTTGAAAATATAAGAGCTCTTTCTTCATCACAATAAAAATACATTTGCATCATGACTGATGTAGTTCAGCATGTAAGTCTTAAGAGTGAAATTATATCAGTTCTAGAGACTCTCTGTGAACAGTTACCCCTTGTGTTTGCCCACTGGAAATGTTCACATAACAAGTCTACAGTGACTTGTTTATTTGTAGTCTCCATTTCTAAAAAAGACTGATCCTAGAAATCAAGTAATCCTACATTATCCATCTGCAGCAGAGCAGAGATTGCAAAAAAATTTTATCAAGATCTTTCTGGACTATCCATTAATTTTCTTGGCATAATCTTGCTAGAGTCTGCTGGATAATTAAAATCCATTCTGTTTGAGTTAGAATCAGTCTAGACTGATAAGTGCAGAAAGTTCATCAAGCACATTTCTGCTGTCTGACATCATCACCAATGCTTTACATGCCATTGGGGGATGATGAGTTCTTTTATGAATACACCAGCTTAATGAGACAATAGAAAAAGAAGGTTATGGAGAAATATTCCTTTTCAAAGTTTGCAAAACTGGTGGTAGCCTCTTCTGAGAAACTGATGGAGGCCGGGAGTCTCCAGGAACTGACACAACCTGTGAAATCTTTTGTTCAACAATGCTTCCTCCCATAGATATTTTCCCCTGGACAGAGCATAACATTCTCTCTGTGCTCAGAATAGCTGTCAGACTGCCCTTCTTGCTCTGACACCACTTAAGAGTCTTTATGTCCAGCACTATCATCCTTTCTAACTTGCTTACTTCTAACATGGTCAGGTAAGATCCTAACTTGCTGTTTACTTGCACACAGTATCCATTTTTCAGTTTCATCTGAGGAATTGTTTTCCAGGAAAGCTATAAGAGAACTTAATTGTATTGAGGGTCTCTTTCCTTTTCTTGGTATGTCTCAGTAGAAAAATCTGTTTCTGGAACTGTAAATTCTGAAAATTGTTAGGTGAAGCATACACAAAATGAGGTTTTGAGTCTCAGGGTTTTTTTTTTTTAGTTCTGTCTTTTATGCAAGCACATGTGTGGTCCTAGATGAAGACTAGCATAGGTCAAAGAAAACTTATTTATTCTGTAACTGTCTCTGATTGACCAAATTTGTTATCAACAAGCTGGAGATATTTGATATTGGCCTTTTTCTAATAATGAGACTTTAAAATTTAAAATGTAGGTAGAAGTGCAGTTTATGAAGAGTAATACCATCCTTTGATATCTACTCTGGTGTGTATAGCAAATTCAATACGACTTTGGAGCCACTGACATTATTTCTTTCCTTTTTTCTGCTGTGAGTACTTTGCTCAGTGAAACAGTACTTCTAAATATATGAGAATTAGCAGCATTATTACTGGTCTTATACTCTTTATACGTCCTTGTGAATGGTGATATTGAGACTTCAACTGGGATTAAACTTTTAAATTGATACATTTCACTTTTAGTCAGAGGAAACTAATAGAACTTCCAAATGTTCTAAGTGTCTTGATCCCAAGCATTTAAAGATTAAAAGGTAACACTTTCGCAAGATTTTTTTAACCTAGACTGAGCTAGACTCTGTAAATGTTCAATAGTTCCCTTTTTTTGAGAGATCAGAATTATATTCTGCCTTCTAACCAAAGTTAATAAACTAGAGAGAAAAATATAGGTCAGTTGCCTTTGCTGTAAAGATGATTGTCAGCTTTTCTCATGTTAATACCAAGTAATCTATGACATATCTTTTGCTGTATAATGTCTACTGCAAATTATATTATAGATTTAGACAAAATAAAGAAAACTCTCATATCTGCCAACTTTGTTCAGTCAAGTATTATGTTGAATATCTCTCATGGTTTGGGCTCTATTTTTAGACAATCTCCTAGTCCAGCAGTCAATTTAAGTTCATCTTTTAGATTTCAGCTACTTTTATACCAAGTCCAGATTTGTGATTGAAGCTGTGTGGCTGCTTCAAAGCAGCGTCCAGTTCGGTGCTTCCTTGTTAGAGGTGGGAGGGCTCCCAGGCACAGCTTCACCATAGTGTGCTCTTCTCAGAAGTACACAAGCAGCTTTAGTTTTCAAGCAATGCTATCCAGGTAAGGAAAGACAACTCTGAGGAAGCAGATGTTAGTCCTAAAACACCAGAAAAGTCAGAAAAGGAAATGAAGAGGCATCTTAACAGAGAAGGGATAGATTCACTTAATGCCTCATGACTTTCCTGCCTCTGTTGATACAAAAAAAAAGAAAAGTAATGCAAACATTGTGGCAGCTGAAGTGACAGTGAATACAGTTTGCATCAGACTGCCTTAGCCTATTATTGCTGCCTGTTATTGCCTATTATCTTGCTTTTCAACTGGCACTGTGTTCCGCCAAACCGGGTGTTTAATCAGGTGCATGTTTCAGCACCTGGCAGATTATTGCCATCATATATCTGGTAGCTGTGAAATTTTGTGAACAGCATATCCCACAATTAATGTATTTAGCCAAAGATTAGGGGAAAAAATGTCTTTATCTGACTTTCAAAACATACAGAAAGAGCTTTCTTCATCAGTACACACAAACATGTCTCTGTGATGCAAAGGGATTACAGCCATCCAGCACAACTTCATCTATGCACCATTTGGTGTGTCAAGCTAAATTTTTAGGTAATTTCATTTCTCCTCCACATTATTTCTACTTATTTTATAATTAAAAATTACTTCAGTGGTTGAAAATTATATGTATTTTCGACCTGTTTTGTTTTCAATGGATGCTTCACCATTGAATCAATTTAGATATGCCTGTACTAACATCTGAAAAGTTCATGACTGCACCAATAAAAGTAATCATAAATTTTGCAGAAATTTGCAAATTAATTCGTACCATGCACTTCAAGATCACAAGTCTATTACCATAAGTCTCGTATATGAGATTCTAATATTTGGGTGCTGTAGCTGTTGATGCTCATCTTTCTGCTTTACTTCAGAGGCAACAAAGCAGAATATCCCTCCCCTGTCACTAGTGGAAATCTCATTAAATCCTTTCTGTACTTTCTGTTTTGACACTGCCTTTCCTGGGGCTGAGCACAGTTATTGTACTGCAGTTTGTTCTTGGAAGGCTTAGAATCCATAAGTTATCTTTTTACTTTATTCCCACCAGAAAAGCGAGAGAAGGATTTGTAGTTCTCAGTAAGATGAGGTCCTTCTATGTCAAAATCATTATCTTCAGCTAACATTTCTTCTTTTCAGATTCTTTTTATAAATTGAAAGAAAAGTGGGGGCATAGAAAGATCAACAACTTTTGAAACAAGGAAATCAGAAAATAGAGAGTTTTCATAGTATCAGGCTTTATGCATTTTGCTGGGTGATAAATGGATGTTCTCTACTTGTGCTTACTTTAGTTAATGAATATTTTAGGGCATATATTCATATATTGGATGAATAGTTAATATCAAGGAAACTATTGTAACAGGACTAGAGAGTCTATTCCTGACTCTTGGTCTGTGTCTGAAACATCCTTGAATGGTGTACTTAGAGATTTCTTTTAATTAGGCTTACACAGAATGAGAGTTTAAAAAAAAATACATATGAGGGTATGTGTGTTTATTCAGTTAAATAGAGAAGACAAAATAAACACATCTCTCTTCCTCATTTTATAATTTTTGTATCTCCTCTTATTAAGTCAGCAGAAGATACTGATATGATCAACAGAAATAGTGGACAAGATTTAATAAAATCCCATTGCATATTGCAGCCACACTCTTTACCAAAAAGAAGCAATGTTCTGCAGATGGAGTTACCATAAAGCTGATACATATTAGCTGGAAATTTGAATGATTGTATTTATCGATAGTTCTATGTCCATCTGGGGAAGACAAAAGAGAAGTGTCTTAAATAAGAGACAGGAGTTAATTATTCCATTCAGCAGTGCTTTAGCTGGAGTACTACCAATTGTATTTTGTTCTTCTGGAAGAAAGAGTATCTCCTAATATCTGTGCACACTAAAGAGACGATTCTGTTCATAGCCCTTTTTCTGTTTACATACTACTTTTCTCCTGTGTCATGGTTTCCAGAGGGAGAAACATGGTTTAGTTTAATTTGGACCAGAGTTTCAGCATGCTCTAATTAGTGATAGATACATCCACAGTATGCAGTGTGTGGGCATATTTCAGAGGTAGATCTGGAAGAATTCAAAAACAAAAAAAGAGGTATAATAACAGTAGAAAATAGGGATTTGAGAAACATTGCCTGTAGGTGAAGTTTGAAAGAAGTGTTTGTTTATAATCTGTGTGTGTTTAAATGAACAAGGACTGGGGTGAAGCATAATAAAAGTCTTTGTGTATATAAAGTTGTTATAAATAAGATGGTGCTTACCTTTTCTTTTCTTTTTGTTTAATTTTCTGGGAGAACTATTTAAGTTACATTCAAGAGAGAACTTTACTATAAAGATGTGTAGGCACTGAACCAGGCTACCCCTGTAAGTTAAAGTATACCCCTTTCCAGAGTTTTTAAAACAGGTTAAAGACACATTTATAGATTTATTTTAAATTATCCAGGGCCAGAGGATCCACTCTAGTCCTGCTTTTTATGGTGCCAAATTTAAATATGGGGATGTATTGCACTGTCTAATCCTGAGTAAAACATATTGAAAGAGAATATTTGCTTTGATCAACATGTTACTCAGCCTCTTTGTGAACATCTTCTTCATCTTGAAGAATTCATCATGGTAGAGAATTGCAGGGAAAGGGGAATTAGGTAGTGCCTCTCAACAATAATATGCAGCATTTAACATGGTCCTGGCTCAGAGACAGATCTGCAGAACCATTAATTAATGGAACTTAGTGAAACTTTGTCTAGTCTCTGTACTTCAGTGATACATGGTGCCATATATCAGCCCCTGTGCACCTACTGCCCAGTCTGATCTCCAGAATGGCAGAACAGCTGGTTTCTATTCCCTGCTGCTGCTTTCTCCTATTCCAGCTGCTGCACTCAAATAACCTCCCTTCCCCAAGTGGGCTTCATATGGGTTGAAAGGGACTTAATGTACCTCAGTGCATAGGGAACTTTTGATGCATATTTCATCATGTTTCAGTTCTTTCTACAGGGAACACTGCATGTATAACAGATGTTCCCTGACTACTACCCTTTCCTGAAGGTGACATGCCCTTTTTTGTGTTTCATCTCTAATGTATATAGAGCTGGTAATGCCTGTGTGGTACTAAAAAATAGTGCTCCATGGCTGCCCCTGTGCTGTGTGCCAAGCTATATTTAAATCCATCTGCTCCCCTCTGCAGCATGAAACAGAGAAGAGCATATGCCCAGTAGAACCAAGTCACACTATGGCACAGATAATGCCCCTTTATTTAGGACAAATATAGGCACTTTTTAAATTTAAAAAATTTAAAATTCCAGTTTTTTAATGCATAAATTGTTCAATAAAAATTAGTGGGAATGTTAATGTAATTACATATCAAAAATGGAGAGTCTTTTATTAGATATTATTATTATTATTATCATGTAAATGTTATTAGTATTGTACATGTAAATGTAGTGTGCATGTCTATATATGGCCACATACATACTCATAAATACAAAAAACAAGACATCATTAACTGATATCCCTGAAAGCTTACTTCTGTAATCTATACCAATCTATACCTTATCATTACAGAAAATGTAATGTGTTGCAACATTTTATGCTTGCTTGTTTCAGCTGCACCTACGAGAACAGTTCACAAATCTGTTTACACAAAACACTCAATTTTCACCATAAAAGTTGTTATGGAAAGAATAATAATTTTGAGGCAAAAGCTGTCAGATTAAAGTAGCGTATATAATTGAAAGGCAATATTTTACAAATAAAGTTTTTAAATAACTATTTAATAATGTATAGCCCTATCTGACCCAATTTTTATTTGAACAAATGAATACAGTTCTTATATAAAAAGTGCAGTTTAAGTTGTGCATTGACAAGATCTCTAGGCAGCTACAGAGCCCAAAAAACCTTTCAAGGTCCAAAGCAAACATAAAAAAAACTTCAGAAACAGAACTGTGCCAGTTCTGACCCTGTGAAGAAACTTTTGTAGCACATCTGTAATCTTCATGGCCCTGGGAAGTGTATATTGAATCTGTGTGTGAATATTCTGAATATCTGAATATGAATATTCCTACACTCTGTGGAGTATTCCTACACTTTTTGGAATATTCCTGCATTTCTTGTCTCTGATTAGTTTTAACAAGTGATATTTCTTTTCAACATTGCTAATTTGACTTGAAGCAAGGATTCTGTCCCTTATCCTTATGGTATTTTGTTGTTGTAAAAAAAGTTCACATAAATTACTTCTTTTTTGAGGGGAAGTACATGGAGTAGAGCAGGATGGAGAAGAAAGGCTACACTGAATACTGAAGCTACTGCTGTTAGGAAAGCTTTAAACTCAGCTTGATTTGCCAGTGTTCTGTGGCTGCTTTTTTTGCTTCTCAGGAGTGCCAGAATACGTAAATAACCAGGGCACATTGCTGAACTGGATGATAAAAATTATTTTAAAAAATAAACGTACACCCAAAAAAAACCCCAAACAAACAAAAACTAAAATTCAAAAAAATAACCAACCAACCAAACAAAAAAACCCCACCAACAGCCAAAAAACCCCAAACAAACAAACAAACCAAAAACCAGGAAAAAATCCAATTATGAAAAAAAAAGCCCAAACAAGACAAAACAATTAAAGAACTCTTTTGGCATTCATGTTTGCAATGAACAAATAAGTCAAGTAGTTTGGACTTCCAAAATAAAACTGCTCTCAAAATTTTCTTTCTTCATTATATTGATTGTGAAAATAAAATCCCACAAAGTGTTTAAGCCTTTGACATATAAAATTGTGAATTTTTCCTATTGATACCTTTTTATACAAAAGCGTCAACAATACATATATATTTGTTACATTTAGAGTCTGCTTATTCTCTATGATTAATGCATATTTTCATTTATTTCTTTTTAATTTTATATGTTTTATTTTCCGTGCATTCCCTTTTTTTTCTTATTATATGGAGAATAGCAGAAATATTTTGCTAAAATTTTGGCACAAGAAGAGAGCCTACCAAACATGAGCTAGACAGTTACTGATTAGTGTGAACTCACCTTCCTTTTGTTACTGAGAAATATTACCCCAATCACTAATTCACCATTATTTAACACTGTTTTCAGAAGATATGTAACTGTCATAAAAATGGCAAAATAAGCCAGTTTTTAAAGCCTCAAAATAAGCTAGTATTTAAAGCCTGAGAACTTCATTCCTACTTAGAAACTAAAGATTACTTTAAATTCTTTAAAGACATAGATTCAGATATCAGTAGAAGTTCAGATTTATTGTAAACTTATTAAGCATCTTTTTCTGATATGCAGAAGTCTGGAAAGACAGAGTGAGAGGTAAGGGAAGAAAAAGAAAAGAAATATTTACTTAGAAGTTAAGGGTGTGGGAACATAGCATGTAACATGGAGGAGAAAAGGAAACCAAACAAGCAATCAAAGCACATTTAGATATTCTGGGAAATAAGAAACTATTAGAGATAGTGTACTTTTGTTAAATTTAATTCTCTGCCAAAAGTGATAAAAATTTGTAATTTTCCTAGAGACAAGCTGCATTTAGATATTTCTGGACTGGAAATATTTCATATCAGGTGCTTGCTTTTTTGCAGAAATTGATCAAGGTCAGCAGACCTGTACCACCTTGCTCATATTGAATCAACAGAGTATGCTACTTTTTTTTGGTTTTATTATAAATTTTATTATAAATGTACATAATTTAATTTGTATTTTTAATCCAATGTCAGGTAATATGATTTTTTTGCATAAACTTTGTATTACTAAAAAAAATGTTTTCACAAAATTTAGATGATATTTCTCCTTTGTATGTGTGAGTGTAATACTCTGAAAAATAGGAAAAAAATTAAGAAAATTATAAGTTTAAGACAGCTAGAAGTACTTTCCAAAATCATAATGAAATCCTGGATATTCTAGTTAATGGTATCTTCATTTAGATTGAATATTACATTTCCAAAATGGATTAGAAACTAAGGTGTGGGTTTTATTCTAGCTATTTAGTCCTCTATAAATACAACAAGCTGCAAAGACCTGAAGGTTTTGTTAGTTTAAAAAAAAAGGAAAAGAAAGCTTCCCAAACCTCTACATTTTCAACTGAGTAGAAGGAAAGAACTGCCACAGGTTCTTAAGAATATTCTCCCAATCATTTCACATACTATCTCACCTACATCTGAGCTTGTTGCCCTAATTCTTTATAGTTAATTATTAATTAGAACTCTCTAGAATTACTGAGGATAGTGGGGTACTTCTAGAGTATGATTCTTTTGATCTGTTTAAGATGAATCACATCCTCTTTACAGTCAGTAAAAGATGACTAACTGATATAAATAACTGTATATATATCTAAACCTATGAAAGAAGGATTTCGTCTCAGGTTTCGAGGGAACAAGCTTTTTGAAAACTGACTATGGTTTATTATCAGTTTTGGGCTTCTGCATTTCTTATTTCTGTTATAGGTATTAATTGTTCCAGCCCAAGTTTATTTTGGAGATATCATCACGAATTTACTTAGCAAATCTTTCCCATTTCAACTGTCATGCTGTAGAGGTGTTGAATCTCTCTTCCATGGCAGAAATATGATTTCTGTTTGCATGGCTGTTGTTCCCTCTTCCACGTATTTGCACATGGGAACTGTTTTTTCACTCACAAAATTGGGCAACTGTGTAAGGTGCATTATTTTTTATGCTTTACCTAAATATTTACCTGCTTGGCTTTTGGTTTGGATTCATATGCCAGGAGTAATGGAGAATAGTGTGTTGGAGGTTCAAAATTAGAATCTGAGATCAACTTCTAAAAAGCCCTATGTGCTGAAATGCTTTACTGAAATGACTCACAAGAAAAGAAAGGCATGGTCTTGGATTATATGGACTTCTTAAAATCAAAATAAATTAACCTACTTATCTGACTGCTAGAACTATTTTAATTTAAGTTAATTAACTATCAAGGGCTGAATAAACATATTAATTTAAGGATTAATCTCTGTGTAAAATATCTGTACCTTACATAATGTTAATCTTCAGTAAATTTTTATCATTTGGTGAATGGAAGTAATTCATGAACTTGTTAAGCCTGGCTTCTTATAACATCTAAGACAGTTCTTGTATGTTCATTAAATAGCAATGGATTCTGGAATAGCTGTTAATCCCTAGCAAATACATTGAAGAATCAAGTGGCACTTAATAAACATACAGTAGCAATCCTATTAAATCTAAGTAAACATTTATTTAAGATACTTCAAGTTTATCCTGTTTTATCACACCCGCCCTAGGGTGTGCCACTATGATGGGAAGGTGAGATTTATCTGCATGAGTACACCTGCCACTCTCCTCTCAACTCCATCACCAAAGCCAGCTGCTGGAGGTGTTGCACATGCTGGCAACAAAGAGGTCTCCTTCTAACCTTTCTGCACTGTGTCCCTGAAACAGACAAACAAAACTCAATATATATTCATATAACTACATGAATGTCAGAGTTTTCTGCCAAAAAGTTGTGAGAAACACGGCTGTCATATTTTTTCACACTTCTGGATGACATATCTTTGCCAGAAATACTTCACAATATAGATCTGGTCTCACAAGTTGCTATTCAGCATCAGTGTAATTGATAAAGAACATAGTCTGCTTTCTTGTAAGGCTCACACAGAGAAAGACTGAACTGCATTTTTGGCAAATTGAACACTGTTGTCAGGAATATGTTACACACCTTCTCATGTACAGAATAACCCTAATAACAACTCTTTAACTACGTAAGTGACTCTCAGAACTGTCTCTGAAAGTAAATCTTCTATATTGTACATCACTCAAATACTTATGGCTGTCTTCTGCTTTTGTGTTTGCTCTTTCAGCTTTGTTAGCATAAAAACAAGTAGCAAAGTAATCATCCTATCTGGATGATTTTTCTCTCTCTCGAGGTAGTCCCTTTACATTGGGAAATTTGAGCACTTTCTTCTGGTGGTTCTGTTTACTATTTTTTTACCCACAACAAAATGTTTGTTTGGTTGGTTTCTTCAATATTTAACTATTTTTACAAAGGATGAGAAAATAGAGAAGTAATTTATAAAATGAACAAATCCCCCTCCTATTTTAAGCTAAAAAAATAGTGATTTCTTGTGAAAATATTAATTAAACAGTTTTAAATTACTAGAGATTACTATTTCAGAAATTATGAGAAATGTACTTTATATATAATGTATATATAAATTTTTGCTTTGCTATTTACAGCTAAATTTGTAGTTCACAAAATATTCTAAGCTTATCTATTTTGCAGAACAGGAAAGCAGAAGTGTTTATATACTTAAAATAGTGTAAAAATTTATTCAATTTACATCCTTACACAGCTTTTAATATCTCTATACCTTGCCATGTATCAATAGAGCTAATATGGGCCAATTTAATCCCTTAATATTCTTTCTGATTTGGGCTTTAGATCACTCAGTTTTTTGAAAGTTAACTAAATTTTTTATTTACTACCGTCAGAAAATTTCACTCTCAGAAGGATAAGAATTCAATATTATGATTATTCTATTCCTGGAAAAAAAGAAGAGATTTTGGAATCGATGGACTTTAAGCTTAAGGCAGTACCTTAGTAATAATATTGGGCATATAAAAAATTCTTGAAAAGGTAGGTAAATTGTCTATTGGACATATGAAATATTTGACTGTATTCTTTCTGTGACTTCTCAAAATTCTGGTGTCATCTTTCTTTTTCTATCTCACCATTCCAGTGTAAACTGTAAAATGTAGCTTGTCTGAAGCAGTCATGCTGGTAGCTACATAGGCATCTGATTTTATGAAACTGAATTCTTAATAAGGAATTCTTTTAATTTTTTGGTACAGATAATTCAATATCTTTTATTAAACTGAACTAAGCTAGTACTTAAAAATAGCTCCCTGACATTCAGAATAATGGATATGAAAGCAAGAGTAATAAAAATTGCTGGGAAGGTGCAGTGCAAGCACTGATTCAGCAGCTACCACACTGATTTAAACATTTTCTTTGGTACATAGGATATTAACCTGTAGGGGTTTAAAAGCATATGAAAACAGTCCTGTCTACAAAGGGTTGAGATGTGGAAGTTACACGTGGAGTAACAGACTCTGACTCATTGTGCAGTCTAGGGCAACTGTACTCTGTGTACGCCCTTCACTTACAGCAGCTGAAGGTAATTCAATCATCCACCTAAACACCACATCTGAGTCACCTTGTGGAATTTCCTGTTAATCCAGCATTTGCACAAAGACTTCAGGACAATTACGGCCCTGTGCAATTAAGGGTCTAAAGAAAAGAATACAAGAAAACAAAAAAAAAAAGCATTTTTCATTAAACCTGTGAGGATTTTTGTTCTGTGACTTGGTGTAACATGTTATGGACCCTTAGCTTGTCCTGCAGAACAATCTCTACAACTTTGTTGTGTGTACAAACACACTGCTTTTGATTGAAACTTGCTAACTGATAATTTCACTGGTAGTGCCGAGTTCTTGCAGTAGGAGAAAGAGTAAATAATTGTTTCCTATTAGTCTTCTCTGTGACAATCACAATTCAAAAATCTTTTCATATTTTCCCTTTGTTGTGTCTTCTTCAAGCTGAAAAATCTTAGTCTATTTAATCTCTTCTCTTATGAAAGCCTTTTCATAACTTTGATCATCTTTGCCGCTCTTTTTTGTCTTTTCAGTTCTATTATATTCTTTTGAACATGGCATGAGCAGATCTGAATACAGAAGTCTAGACACAGCAGCTATGGATTAAAAGAGTAATGTTTTGTGGTTTAATCTCTATTCTTTTCTAAAATACCTTCCTATCCTAACTGCTATCTTGATGGATTATGAGCTGACATCTTCATTTAACTGTCCAGACTAATGCAGAGATCTGTTTTAGAGTCCCTTACTTGTATATTGAGAGTTTTCACTCTATTCCATCATGCATATTACCTGCATTTGTTGACACTGAATCTCATCTGCCATTTTACTGTAGTCATTCAATTGCATTACACCTATCTGAAGCTCTTCACAGTCTCAGATTTTACTACTCATTTTTGTTTGGTACCAAAGCTAATTTAAGTGATAGTGTTACAATTCTCCAGTTTCATATTTGGATTCCATATGGTCTGCTGATTTGTTAGTAGTCATTTTACCCTATTAATCGTTTCATTCCAGGCAGTTCCAGACTCATTTCTATTCCCAAAATATCTGCATTGTAGGAATCAAAATGGGTTCCTTCTTTTCAAAACTTTACATATATATGTACTTTTATTTTTTTTAGGAGTGAGTACTTGTGACCTTATCTTCTTTCAGCACTCTGTATATGTAATTAGCCTCACCAATCTTGTGGCAGAGTTTTATTTTTTCCTGATTTTTTTTTTCATAAAAATTCTCATTCATTTCTGTGTCATGAACAAATAGTCTTCAAAACCTTTGTCATACTTCCCTACGATATTTAACATTTTATGTGTTGGATTTCCTGCATTTTTTTCATCCTAATTTGCTCACTATTTTCACATTTTTTAAAGAGTATCTTTTTAGTCTTAATGGCCTTCTTTCGTCTGCTGTTTCACTATGCTGGCTATTTTTTGTCCTTTAAAAGTGTTTTTGATAAGTGGTATACAGTTTCTCTGAACTCCTAATATAGTATCTTTAGGCAGTCTGTCATACTATCTGCAAGGATTTAGTCTTTTAGTTGTCCTCTTTAATTTCCTTTCAAAAAGCTTTGTCATGTTCAGGTAGTTCCCTTTTTTTTTTTAAGATGAATGATATTGTAGCTTTTTTTTTTCCTTTTTTTTTTTCCTTTTTCTCTTTTCTGTAGCCATTACATTCGAGAGCTGAGTGGCCAGCATTGCACTGTAATGCTAATTCTTCCACCTGGCCTGCAGAATGCTAAAAAGTAAATCGAGTAAGCATGGAGTGTTCTCTCCTGAGCTCTCTGACTAGTTGTTGTAAGTGCAATGTACTTCATCATTCCTATATAGTCTGTATCTTAGAATTATAATTATCCTGGGTTACACTGGCTATTATCTTTCTATTACCTTTGTGACATATCTTTTACATCGCATCCCTCTCTTAGAACCAGCTACTGGAGTTCTTACTTTTAAACTTAAAAAAAAAAAAAGTGTAGAATCAAGTAATTACTTGGTTTTGGTCTGGCTACTAGTTTTTATGTGCCCTGTTCAATTAGGATTTTATTTACTGAAGTTCTTCTTTGCTATTCCCTCTCTGAATACCATTAACTTTTACTCTACCCTATTTTTTTTTCTTTTTTAATTTACAGTTTGTGACTTCACTCCAGTTGACATGTTATCTGAGATTACATGCTTTTCTATACCTGTCACTTGTCTTCAATCTAAAAAACATTATCATAGACAATTCAAATGTCACCAGCCTTTTTCTTCTGCTGGTTTGCATAATACCTAGTCTACTTGAATATGTTTCATTCATTGCAAACATTTCCTTGGTTGCTATTTAAAATATACCTTTCTCTTATCAATTTTCAACCCAAAAGAGTATGTGAGCTTTAGCAGCTAAAATTCAGACAGTAGAAATAGCATCCTACAGAAATGTGGAAATGCTGCAGAAATGTGATGTAATTTTCAGTTATTTCTTATACTGTCATTACAGTAAGACAGAAAAGAAAAAAAGAAGGCACATTTATTCCAAATCAATTAAAAGGAGATCCTTAGCTGTCTCTTTTTCATCCGGAATTTTATCTTTTGCTTGTGATTCAATTGACTCAACTCTGCCTCTTCATAATTAATTTTTATGAGAGAGAGACTTGATAGTTATACCTGAAACTAATGTTCAAGTAACACTGAATGTTGTGCTTCCCTTTTACTTTTCCCTTTTAAAAAACACGCACATCCCTTATATTGGTTGTCTCTGATGACTGCCACAAATTTTACTATTTTCAGCTCCTTCTGGTTTTTATTCTCACTCTTCCTGGGAGTTTTGGAAACTAAGAATGACCTTTTTAAGTACATGTACAGACAATGTCCATTTTTCCTTGGTATACTAGTAATATCACATATCAAAGGCAACAATGATATTTGTATTGTTCCCTTGTTACACAATTTTCCAAATGCCTATTTTAGGCTTGTACCTTACCTTTTTGTCATTTTGACTTTCCTCACCCTTGGAAGAATACTTTTAGAGATCTTTCACACCCTATCCTTGCAAAATTCCACTTAGAAAATGCAAACATTCATTATTATTACCATTTTCCCTCAATCTAGCAGAAATCTTTTTTTTTTCTATTTTTCTACAGTGAGGCAGCTGTGAAAACTTGTCCAAATTAACATTACAGGTCGATTAGTCAAATCATTTTAGAGCTATTTATTTTTATCTTTATTTAGGCTTAAAGTACTGTCAGTCACTTTGCCTGAACTTAAATCCAAAGTGAATCCAAAATGCCAAAGTGAATAAGAGTAAAGAGAATCAGGGCATTTTAGATCTGAATAAGAATTAGAAAAAAAAAAGTAATGAAAATGGTAAGAGCATAACAAGAAGAGTGTAAGAGCATCGACTTAGTGGTTTGATGCAATTGAGCAAGTCTTCTTTGTCTGTTTAACTGGTAAGGATTAATTTTTCAGTGTTTCAGTGTAGCCTCAGACAGAAGTAGGTGTGCTTTTACATGCTCTGGTGTTCACTATGGAGGTCTTTCATTAAAGCAATGCCTTAAGATTCTTTTCCACCTGATAGCCAAACCTCTTTTATGGACTGCAGCGGGATCTGTTTGGGCTGTTGGAGCTCCAGACTAGGCTGCCATAGTTTTGTGGGGATTGCTGCAGACCAGGTGGGGTCTGGTAAACACAAGGTCATTTTACATGAAAGAAGCACATTGGCAATGCATCCTCATTCACCCATTGCTCAGATCCTATCAGGTATCTGAGTATGCCCCCTCATACTCTTACTCGGTGCAATTAAACCATGGCACTCTGATGTCAGCAGTTCTCTGACCTTGAAACCTAGCTCAAAAGCCTGGCCACAGGCAGAACTTGTAGTCTTTTTACTTGCAGTACAGAAAAGTCACCTCCTTGTGTAATCACCAATGGTCCATTTCACAGAATTTCTGTAAAAGTTCAAGGTGAAATCCAAAAAGAACATTATGCTAAGAGGAAGGATCACACAGGCATGAATCCTGGCTATGCTGACTTCCTAATCATGTCTGCAACATGAGAGCTGGATCAGGCCAAAGGTGTTCTCAGCATGACTCCAGCTGCATGGAAATTATAGGTAGGGCTGTTACACTAAATAGACAGTTTTCTGCTGTGGTAGTTTTACACTTATTAAGCCAGATGCAGCCAAAGAATCCATAGAAAAGGAATCAACATTTTGAGCTCCACAGAGTGACACTCATATTCTCAGACAAGAATAGGAGTCTCACAGTTTATCTAAGGGGCTTAACATATTTTATTTTTATTTAAAATTCCTTCATCTGGAACCTTAGGAAAAGATAATTTCTTTCCAATTCATTTTTACAAAGAGGTTACAGTAACAGCTGAAACTTGTGGAATATTTGACCCAGACGTGTCCCCTTAATAGCTTGCTTGCTGATTCAAACGAACTATGCCATCAATGCCGTATTCAGGATTTCCTTACTGAAAAGAACAAAACAGGTCTGAATGTAAAGTTATGGTACACTGCTCTGTCAGGTTGAGCAGCTCAAAGGTAGACAAGGATACCTGCAACTCTGTTCAGCTGAGCTTGAATTCCATCCTGATGCATGCTGAGAGTTAGCATTATATGCTTTATTCTCAGCGGTGACTGCCAGCCGTGTAACTCTTCAAGCATATCCTGCCATTTTTTCTATCCAGCAGAAATGGGTTTCATTCCAAAAGAGCTCTTCCAAATACTTCAAGGAATAGTGGGCAAGGAGGGTGAGTTTGGGCAAAAAATATTTTTTAGAAAAATGACAGTAGTCTCCTACGAAGGAAAACAAAATCCATCCCATTTCCTTATGAAAAGTGTTAGGATGTAAAAAAAAAAAAAAAGACTGCATATTTCTTGTGAAAAGACAAAGAGAGGTACAGGACATTAATTTTGTTAAGTACAGGACTCTGAAGTCCATAGGATTCAGATCTTGCCTAAACCTTAATCAGAATTCCAGGTGCCTCTTCTTGTAACCAGTGAGAGCCAGCTACCTCAGTCATTTAAGTATCGATGTGACACGTATTTGTGCTCAACCGTTTACTGGGACAGTGTCCTAGATGGGACCTCACAACTCTTTTGGAATAATTTTTATCTCTGATAATACCTGATTTGCATTAGAAGAGTGGGAATTAGGTATGGGGAGCAGAAGGCGTGGTGTATTCCAGCAGATCCACACCATGCAAGTTTGATGTAGTCATAGAGGTGTTAATGAGAGGCTTGACTTTCCAACCTGTAGCTAACAGATGTGGCTGCTTTTCTTTACTGTATTTAAACTTCTGGTTTTGTTTACTTTAGTTATTATTCTTTGTTTCCTAGTGTAGGAGAATCTGACTGGAGCCCCTGTTTATTACTTGTGATGTGTCTTTTTCATCAAATGACAGACATCAACTGAGAACATTTTATTTCTAGTCTTGAGAGCTTCACACTCATAAGAGTGGCCTAGAGGGACACAGCTGTCTCATTGAGCAGTGAACAGAGAATTACGCTCAGATGCATCCTGCTCAGCAAAGCCTTAAATATTATGGCCAGGTTCTTGAACTGGCATTTAAAATAAATGGAGAACCGATGGAAAATATGAGTTGTTGATATGAGAGGTTGAGGTGGCTTGTCCTCTTAAACAACTAACTTCTTTTGTTCTGTGCATGTTATGCTTGCGTCTCTCCCTGTTTTCTGCATAATGCTCAGTACAACAGTATGAGCTAGACGAGATTATCACATTGATGATTGCTACCCAATCCAACATTAAAAAAAGGACAATGCTTATTGAAATAAAACCAAGGAATTTCAGTTCCTTTCTCTGTATATCTGATGAGATCTTGAGACTTTGAAGTACTTGAGTAAGCATAGGGTATGTAATTCAAGGAAACAGAAAATATTCCTAACATAGAGATATTCAGAATGTTCTTTTTCCCTCCAGTATTGCATCCTTCTTCAGCTGGCTGACCTTGAATCAGCTGCTCTTTACCCTTTAGATTTTGTGACAGTTTTGTAACAACACTGCTTCAGAAGGCGTAAGGCGGGAGTCCATGAGTTTGTGGCCCATAGCAGCTCCACTTACACAGTCTTTGTAATGCATGTAGCAAGCTTGCAACTTTTGGTCCCAGAAAGGATCATTCCTAGGAAGGCATTAATGTATTCAAAAGAATAAAACTTCTAACATTAAAAGGAGCAATAAAAATACAAGTGACTGCCCATAAGTATTAGCTCCTGATGAGCAAGGATGGGATCTCTCATAGTCTCTCCAATATTAGAAAGTTACTTTCACAAATTTATCTGGTTAAAATCAGTTAAACCATCCTGATTTCACACAGTATATTCTCCATTCTCTAGATGAGAATTTTAAAGGACAAAGGACTTATGTTCCTTCAGCAGGTTGATTCAGGAAGGCGAACTGATTTTTTTTTTTTTATATGTTCTTTTAGGCATTTCAACCTACTCACTGTAAAATTCAAACAGGGTAGAAACAAATAGTAGATTCCAGGCAGGAATGATCTGGCTTAATTTTACATATTGTGGAACCACGGCCCAAAGGAAAAAGCTTGCTTCAGTCAGAAGGTAGGTCTTCACTAGGGATGTTTCCTAGCCCAAAAAATTGTGAATCCACACTGCAAAACTGCTTAAAGCAAAACAAAAAAATAGCAAATGCCATGGATTTTTTCCCACATCAGAGTAAAAATGCTACTTTCAAGCAAATGAAGAAGTGGACAGCCACTTTAGCCTGTTGCAGGTTAAACAGCTTTCTGAAACTAGGCATATCTTGACAAAGCGATTTTTATGTGTTTTTCCACAGATGCTGCCACAGGAAAAAAAAAAAGATAAATGTCTTCCAATGTTTTTAAAATAATGACACCCTTCAAATAATAATTTCTGCTACATATAGACAAGATGTTGCAATATAATCTCCAACTAATCATCAGTTTTGGTATTTTATCTTTTCCATGTAAGCTACTTCTTTGGCACACAGAATGAATGAATGTTCATTCTGTGTATGCAAAAATGCAGGCCTTCAAGTTAAAGCAGTAGGTTTGATTTTCAAGTTACCAAGCCAGATATACAGCAAGATGGAAACTATCATTGTCTAAAGGATGAGACATAAAACTCTTAATATGAATGCATATGCATTAATTTGCATTTAAAAGCACACATTTTATTTATAAAATGTATTTACAGATAAGATCTTAGAATTCTACTCTTATTCATTATGTAGTGATTTATGTTTGTTTTACAGACCTAACCAGATTACAAATCTCGTTTTGCTAGTAAATACCCAATACTTCATCATTCTGGGCTGAGAACGTAGTGCAGATTTCTGCTCAGTTTTTACTTTTTTTTAGAGTAATGACTTTCTCTTCTACCATTTAAAATTGTTAGAGGCATAGCAAACATTAATGCATTTTTCTTGCAATCTTTAAATGGTTACTGTGAAATAATTAATTTCCCAGCAGAAAATTTGGACTTCCACTACACAAAAAAAATTAAAAAGAATTCTAAAGATTCCTCAATCTATAAAAGTCATATTTTACAAATGAAATACATATGTCAGTGCATTGCACCTAGTCATCTGTTTTAAAAATCCCAAGTTCATAATAGCAAAATTATTTTTATTTAGTTACCCTAGATAAAGTAAGTAGACATTCCACTCCTAAGGCAGGAAGATTCTAAACATCTGTAAAAGTAGAGGACATACATTATGAAAGAATTACAAATGCAAATGTACTTTAGGAGGAATTTGTAGTTCCAGTAGGGTGCAGGATGGAAATTTTCTCCTTAGTAGAACAAGAAGGAAAAAAAATCAGGCATGAGGACTGCCAGTACTTACATGTGTTTAAATTCTTACCACATCTCCGGTTGATTGACATCTTCAATAAGCTGTTAATGACCCACTCCATTTGCTTTAAATGAGCCTTAGATTTTTAGATCTGGTGATTTTTGTAGAATGTTGAATTAAGTAGATTTAATTGCCTTTTTTTCTGGTTTTTGTTTTCGTTTTAGTAATTCATCATTCAAAGGAATAGAATGCTTTGCCATCATAATAAAGTTTCTCCATAACCTTTCCTTTGATTTGAGTTCTCGATGCAAAACTGAGTACTAGCCATAGTGAAACAGTATTCTTCTCTGAGTTAGGCTGTGTGTATTAGGTAGCAGTTATTCATAAAAAAAGAGCCTTTCTCATGCTGGCTTTCAGTGTTTTAAAGTAGTAATTTAGCAGCTGTCTTGGAAAGAGCTGTGAGCATGTTGGAAATCAAGGATGACTCTGGTTCTGTTCATGAGATGGGTTGGTACTGCATTTTTATTAGCATATTTTCTTCCCTTCTACTTTGATACTTTCAGTCCTTGGGGCACAGAGCTGAGAAATATAGATTGTAGCTATCATGCCAGATAAGGAAAGCAACGTAAGTGATGATGTAAAATGTATTTTCACTGACAGTGAACAAGCAGAGACTGGCTTGTGTAAAACAAGTTTTTACCATCTGACTGTGATGGGCTATTCTCACCACAGTGATACCTGCTGTGGAGCAGTGTTATATTTAGTTGCATTGTAATAGCATTTCTTTCAACAAGTGAATTGCATATCGTAGAGATGTGGCGGCACAGGCGACCATGGCTATTAGTACACAATCAGCAATTTATATTCAGACATGAAAATCTGTATTGGCGCCAGACACTATCTAACCTGTGACTGTAGTAGAGGAAATTATTGGCGAGAGGGCTGGGAAGTTGGGAGCTGACTACCAAGCTGCAAGACTTTGCTGCAGCAAAACAAATAGAACCCTAACTCTCCCCAGCAGTAATGAATAAAAACTTAGAAGACATAATAATTAGTGAGCTCTCCTACTTCCATTCATGTTGGACATTCATATGGGCAGAACTTCACTATAAAACATCTGAACTCAGTCCTCTGATGCAGACTTGCACACCAGTCAGCTTTCCACAAATGCTTAGCTAGCTCATGTCTGCATAAGGTAGAGTGTGTACAACTGCACTTCTTACATATACATCATGGAGGATGGAAGTCAATGTAAACCTGAGCAGAGGATGCTCCTTGTGCCTCTCTGGATAAATTCTGCAGTCTGTACTTCACTTCAGAAGGAGGATAGCCAAGGACTGCACTTATCTGGTAGCCACGGCACTTAGGAGAAAAGGGAATATGCCATTAGCTGAGTTAAAATGGAATACAATATCCGGTTTAAAGTAGTCACTGGCTCTCTGTGACCTCACCCCTGCAAGACAGCAGCTAATCATTGTTATCTGGTGGGGTTGTATTATGTCCCCTCTCTATTCCCCTCTATTCCTATCTGCTCAAAAAATGACATATGATCTTCCATCCATCTTGGGGTTTCCAATAAGCATAAAATCTGTTGGGGGAGTAGGGGAGGGGCAGAAGGAGAAGCAGACAAACTTTTGCAGCTCAATTACAGAGAGAACAATTTGTTTTTGTAATTAGAGCTCAGCAGTGATCTCTGTTTCACTGATACTCAGCTCGGTGTAAACAGAACTCAATTTTGACAACTGTTTAGCTCACGGCACAGTTTTAAAGTATTAAAGGATAATGGAAGACTTATTAGATTAGCTTTTGCCATGATCTTTTAGTGTCCCAGATAATTATTATTTGTGATACAGCTGAATGGTTTAGGCTTGTGTTATTATTATGTATGCATTTCTGCAAAATACTTTATCTGCTATTGATGGGCACTAAAATATGCATTAGGAAATATAAATTTAGTCAGATTGCACAGATATTAGTGGTATTTTCAAGTGGATCAAATTGTTCTTCTTGTGATTTTTATTTTGTTTCCATCATAACAGTTTTTAGTTCCCATCTTTTATTTTTTAAAAAGTTGCACAGTAATCTTCATCATTATTCTTAGTCATATTTATGTGACTTTTACCACAATCTTTTGATCCAATCATGACATTAGATTTCTGTCCCAGCATTTTAACATTCCCTTTGTTTCATGTGTTTTGTTGTTGCATTCTCTTTTCTTACAGTATCACCTTTTCTATCTTTCTAATTTAGTATTTCAAATCATTCTTGATAGTCACATACTGTTTTTCACCTTGTTATTTGACTTTTCCTCTAATTACGTTTTAATTAGGGTATGTTGTTTCTACCTCTGATCTTATAATTAGCATTTTTCCTTTTGATCACCTTTTGTCTCATTTGCATTAAAGTATGTATTTTCAATCTTTTTCATCACTTTTCTGTACACAGGGCTTTTTTTTTTCTCTTTTTTTTCCTGGCTAACCTCATTCCATTAGTTTGACTCCCTATCCTGGTTTTGGCTTGGTAAGAGTTCATTATCTTCCTAGGAGCTGGTGCAATGCTGTGTTTTGTTTTTAGTATGAGAATAATGTTGATAACACACTGATGTTTTTAGTTGTTGCTAAGTTGTGCTTACCCAAAATCAAGGACTTTTCAGCTTCTCCCGAAGGAGAAGGCTGGAGGAACACAAGAAGCTGGGCAGGGGCACAGCCAGGACAGGTGACCCAAACTGGCCATGAGGATATTCCATACTGTATGGCAGAATGCTCAGCATATAAACTGTGGGGAAANTTGACTCCCTATCCTGGTTTTGGCTTGGTAAGAGTTCATTATCTTCCTAGTAGCTGGTGCAATGCTGTGTTTTGTTTTTAGTATGAGAATAATGTTGATAACACACTGATGTTTTTAGTTGTTGCTAAGTTGTGCTTACCCAAAATCAAGGACTTTTCAGCTTCTCCCGAAGGAGAAGGCTGGAGGAACACAAGAAGCTGGGCAGGGGCACAGCCAGGACAGGTGACCCAAACTGGCCATGAGGATATTCCATACTGTATGGCAGAATGCTCAGCATATAAACTGTGGGGAAAGCTGGCCAGGGCTGACTACTTGGGGACTGGCTGGGCACCAGTCATTGAGTGGTGAGAAGCTGCATTACATATCAATTTTCATTTTCTGACCCATTAAACCCCTTTTATCTCAACGCACATGTTTTCTCACTTTTTTTTTATTTTTTTTTTTTTATTCATTCCGTCATCCTGCTGCAGTGGGGAGTGATTGAGCAAAGCTGAATTGCGATGTGGGCTTAAACCATGACACTCCCCTCTGATCAGAAACATTACTTCTATTCTTTTTTTTTATTACTATTTCCAGTAAGCATTTTGTGTACTGTATTGTCCTTGTTTACAGGTATGTGATTTTCTTTTTTTAGAAGTCTAAGTTTGCAACTTCTTGGCAGCTCTGTAGAGATTAGAGCAATACCCTTGAAGGTGATTACATGATCACCCTGGACACAGCCTAAATTGCTGGAATACATGAGTTAAAAAAGAAAAATTCAATAGTGTTTTCACATTTGAATAACTGCACTCTCTCTCAGGTTCATCAGGAAAGCACATCTATGTCAGTGACTAAGTGGGTGCATTTAACAAAACATGAGTACTAGTCCATGAGAGAAATGTGGTTTTATTTTCATCTCAGTCTCTAAATGAACACTGGTGGCTCACGTTACGAAAGCACAAAGACTGCTTAGGGCAAAGACAGCTCTATCAAGGTTAATGGCCCCAAATCCTTCCTAACATAACCATCTTTTAATGTTTAGGGTTTGGTTTGTTGTTTTGTTTTGTTTTGTTTTGTTTTGTTTTGTTTCAGATTACTTCTTAAATTTACTTCCCAAAACAAGAATCCAACAAGAAAGAAGTGTAACAGTAACTGCAGTCTGTGATCCACCTCACTCTTTATCATTTATATAATAATCTTCATACTCTGTTCTTTCCAGTCTGCTGCCATCCAGCAGGATGGTTTGTTGCTAGTTTTGTTCATGTTAGTTATTTCAAGCTCATGATTAGTATTCTTGTTTGTTCTTGCACAAGGTAGTAACTTACAAGCATCCAGGCCTTTCAGCCATATTTTCAACTTGGAAGTGAAAGACATGTATCTCTTTCTGAAGAAATCATGCTTGTCAAATGGGCATAGAGCAAAAGAGGTGATTACTATAATCACTGTGTAGTAGGAAAAAGAGGATTAAAAATATATACATATGCATGCTTTGCACATATACTGCCAAGTTATCATGAAAAGAGCAGGTAGTTCTCTGAAAGCCAACCTTTTCCTACACTGCTTTTATTATGTATTAGATATTTCTGTTCATTCTGTTGATACTCATCACAGCAGTCTCTGAGTACCTCCCAGCAGTGTATTAAGCTCTTGACTTAAGTTCTCTCATTTTCTCTCTAGAATAAGAAAACAGATGAGTGTGCCATTAAATTAATGCATTTTTGATACTCTATGTCCCAAAAGACTCCAATTCTAGTTAAAATTTGTAGTTCTGGTTGAACTGCATGCTGTACAGAGAGCTGAAGACTGGAGCAAGAGCCTACCACTTGCTCCTTGGATGAGACAGTTTTGCAGCCAAGGCTGTATAAGCTGTTTGTGACAACTTCTTACTAAGAAAGAACATAAAAGTTAAGACACATGACATATGTAGCCAGAGAATCATAGAATGGTGTGGGTAGGAAGGGACATTTATAGATCATCTGGTCTAACCTCTCTAACAAAAGCAGCACTCAACACCCTCATTGTGAAAAAATTATTCCTTGCAAGTAGTCTGTTTTCTTTCTGTTTAAAATAATTGGACTGTGGTTCTGTCACCACTGGCCCTGGTAAAAAGTCTTTCTCCGTCTCTTACAAACCCCCATATGAATACTGGTAGGCTGCTGTAAGGTGTCACCAGAGCCTTCTGTTCTGCAGGATGAACAGACCCAACTGTCTTAAGCCTGTCCTCACAGGACAGGAGCTCTAGCCCCCTGACTTTTTTTTTGGCTCACCTCTAAACCCTCTCTAACAGGTCCATGTTTTTCTTGTGCTGAGAATAACAGAGCTGGACACAGCGTTCCAGGCGGGGGGTGTCATGAGAGTGGGACAGAGGGCAGTTGTCCTGCTGGCCATGGGCTACCAGGATGCAGCCCAGGGCACCAATGGCTTTCTGGGCTGTGAGAGCACATTGCTGGGTCACATCCACGTTTTCATCCACTAGAAACTCCAAGTCGTTCTCAGCAGGGCTGCTCTCAATCCATACATCTCCCAGTACTGATGCATTCCATTTAGCTTCTTTGAAGTTTGTGAGGTTAAAGATTATTTTTCCTAAATTTTAGTAGCCAAAGGGGAAGAAAAAAAGAAAGAGCTTACTTAAATAGTGTTTGAATTTCTCTGTTAAGAATTTAAACTGAAGTTCTCTCTGATAGAACCTCTCTTTTACCACAGACTAGGTAGGGAGCATAAAAAGGCCAACTTCTCAATTTACATATCTTAGCAATGTAGCCCTCCCAGAACACAGATTATTTTATTCTTTATGCTGGTAGAATTTCAGCCCAGGAGACTAGAATATAGCTGTGAGAGTTTCACAATGCCTTTGTGAGTCTTTTAGGACCATTTGCTCTGCTGAACTAGTAAATATGCCTTCATAAGCTGATGTTTTCCAAGTATGTCCCTGGTGAAGGTAGCATCATTTTCCAGATATTAAGAGAGAAAAAGCTGTCAGCTAATGCAAGCTGTCCAGTTTTCAGTTTGTATCATGTGAATTATATCAGGTAATATACATGATAAATGATCTAATGATGATATTTAGATAAGACCTGAAGGTACACTGATAATTATATTGTTCACTGCAAGGGTGGGTCTTAGGTACTACTATTGCTCAGTTCTGACGTAAAGGTATAGCCCAATCTCCCTAGATCAAAGAAACTAGACAGATCTTGTGGTTGACAATATTTAACAACACAGAAATAGAGAAGTATAAGAATAATTAATGTCTTATCTTTCTCTTTAGATCAACACCTAGTCTACTGCCAAGTCTAGTCCATGACTCAGGTCCAGACTAAGTTTTCAAGAATAATAAACTTGTGTAGATTTCTTTTTTTTTTTTTTAATTAATTAACATCTTCCTGAGCTTACTCAGGATTTAGATGACTGGATGGAGGATGTCAGTTTTATTACAGTTGGTGAATCTCAGCATTTTTTTTAGAATACTCATTTTGCAAAGAAAATAGAGATGACTTATTTGAATGTCTGTTCCAGTTAGGATTGGAACCAGCCACCTTCCAGTCAACACTGTTTTTCTTCCTGAGCTGCAAAGGGCACAATTCTGGTATTTTTGATTAACATTTTCTTAGGGATGAATTTTTTTTTTTTTTTTGTGAATAGCTATATTGAAGATTGAGACTTTTGGTAGACACATACCTTGCATGATTCAATTATAAACAACATATTAATTAACTTCTTTTACTATTATTTATTGAAAGATTTGTAAATAGGCAGTATAATTTTAAATTACAATATCAGAACAGCTTGTTCTGTATATAAATACATATTTTATAATTTTTACTTTGTAAAAGCAGCATTTTGCAGAATGTTATATTTACAAGACTAGAGATTCAAGCAGCAGATACCAAATAAAACTTTTTTTCCTGGGAACTTTGACAACAATGTCTGAAAACTCTAAAGTGGTGGAATCTGGAGATAAGAAAACAAATCAGGTCTCATGGGGAGGAAGACAATTATCGGAATACATATGATAGCACAAATACTGAAAATTGAAAAGAATTTATATGAAATATCAGCAAATCCTATTGAGGCTTGTCAACTTTGTAAAAAGCATATTTTAAAGCCAGAGAAAAGTTCCCCCCCACAAAGACAGGAGGACATTATTCTGAGAGCAATCATGGCTTGGTAGAACCTTTCAGTGATGTTGTGTGTATCTAGTAATTGTATTTTTACTGTTGTACACAAAACATTACTTAACAGGAATTACAAAATCTCTGTTGTTCATGAATACTAGGAAAAAATCTTTAATTTCAAGTATTGAAAAAGAAGGGAAATAAAAGAACAGACAAATTAAATCTGTCTAAAATATACTTTTCACAATATCATAGAATGGTTTAGGATGGTTCTTAAAAATCATGGAACTTGCAACCCCCTGCCATGGAAAGGGATATCTGCCACTAAACCAGAACTTGCCCAGAACCCCCTCCAACCTGTCCTTGAGTCCTTCCATGTTTGGGGCATCCACAACTTCTCTGGGTAACCTGTGGCAGTGCCTCACCACGCTCACAGTGAATATTTTCTTCCCAATGTCTAATCTACAGCTACTGTCTTTCAGTTTGAAGAAATTCCTCCTTTTCTTATCATTACATGCTTTTGTAAATAGTCTCTCTCCTCTTTCTTGTAGGCTCCCTTCAGGTATCATGGTGGTGTGCAGAAAATCTCTACCATAAACCATAGCACAGCCTTGTCAATCCCATATAAAAGAGCTCTTTGTGTTTCTATTGAAGGTGCTACTACTTTTTTATTTGTCTCAATTTTCTTCCCTTCCCACTCCCCAATTAGTTCAGTAAACTTCATTAAATTGCAGTCTGGATGTATTAATTCCAAGAATCCAAATTTTCTAGGCATGTATGAGGGCACTGTAAGTTTCAACACACTCCATGGCAGTAGTTCTAAGCAGATTTCCAAGGTAATTTGGGGATATACAGGATGCAGGATGTCTTTCAGTTTCTTCCCACATACTTCTGCTTCCAGTCTTCTGCTTTGATTCCTTTGCTGGGGGCAGGTGAGGACGATGTGGAACAACAAGAGTTTTCTGCAACTTCGATAATATAAAAGTGCAACTATCAAGTTAGGCCTTTCAAGTACACTGAAGAACTCCTTCATGATAATAATAGTTTTTTGCAAAGTAATATTTTGCATTACAAAAGAATTTTTCTATTTGTATGCACATATTTATGGCTAACTAGACTGGGCACATTACAAAAGCTATTCATGTAAACTTTCATTATTAAAGCAGCTTCTAGCATTAGATAGCTGTTAAAAAATATCAAATGCTTTTTCTTACCTCTTGAAAAAGGGACATTTGAAATTGGAGTTTGGTTTTGGTTGGGTATTTTTTTTCTGGGTTTGGTCTTTTGTTCTTTGGGTTTGTTTTCTTTTAAGTTGAAAAGGATTGTTAACTTTCTGCCCTGGAGACAAACTAGCCATCTTTCAGAGAAAAAAAGGAAAATTAAATAATTTCATAATCTGTAATTTTCCTAAATGTAATTTTGCCCCTCAAAAAGATACTATTGTTTCAGATTTCTTTAAAACTCATATTTAGTTAAGAAACATCCTATTATTCATCTTTGTCAAACTTACTTTACTAGGTATGCCATTATTCAATGGCAGAATTTCTCTATTACTTTAAAACAACAATTGGGAAGCTGCAGGTTTGTGACCCTCTTGAATAAATGTTTCATAGATAAACGAGGAATTTACATGTGTCTTCTGTGCTAATTTTTAACTATTTATCATGTCTTGTGAGAAAAATGAAAGCAAATATTTTTTCTTCAGCAGCAGCCATCAGATTAGGTGTTGCCTCAGTAACAAAGGGTAGTATCTCATCCATATTGCATATAAAACATTAAATATGGAGTGCAAATAAATTTTAAAAATTCATGCAGCAGATAGGCTGAAAAATGTTAAAATCAACATTTTTGCACAAGCATACAGAATATAAGGGAAATATGCAATAGTTTTCTGCCATACCAAGAAGATAGAACTAAATCAGTGACAGTATGAATAAAAACCCCAAGCTGTCCAGTCCTCAGTTTTCAAACAGGAGCAGTTTACACCTTATTAAACCCACAGGGAAAACTTTTACCCTTACCAGGCTTGCTGGAATTCATCTCATATAAACACATTCAACATTGAAGGAATAATTCCAATTACAGTATTATGTGAACCTTAAGATAGAATCCTCTAATTACAATAGGTTGTACATTCAATTACATTCACTGTTTTGTTTACATGTACCACATAAAATGAAATCCATTCTATTTTTGCATAAAATTGTCTTTTGTAATTTGTATCTCCTTTTTTTTGTTCGTGTGAACTGAAGATTTCCTAGAATTTTAGTATTTTTTCCAAAGTTAGCCTCAACTTGTTTAAACATTTTTTTATTCCTTAATTTATTGTTATAAGAATATCCTTTGGAAATTAATGGAAAAACAGCATCTTGCACCTGTTTCTCTGGAGGAACCCTTATATTTTAGTGGACATTTTGAATATCCGGCAGTATAAGATTTTGCCATCTCTTTTAGGTTAGATGTCAAGTTCTAATTGCTGAAATGAAGTATTTGTAAACTGAGGAATATTTCTCAGAGAGCCATGACTACTTTTGAGATAAGTTTATGTCAAATAAAAAGAAAAGTGAATTTATCTTGGAAAAAAGAATACCTATACATTCACATATGCTGAAAGACTACAAACCTTTATACAAAATATCTTTAAAAGGTCTGGAAGTCTTTTTTCGTTGTGGTAGACTACTGATCTCAGTCAAATTCCTTTAACATTATCTGGACAAACTCTGCTTTCCCACTAAATGTGCTACATATCCCATAAAAGCCTTATAAACTTGTGCATTTTCCAGACTTACTTTCAGGTGCTTCCATATGTTATGAGGGCATATTCAAGATCATGATAGAAATGTATACAAAATAAATGAGAAGCCAAAGCAAAAAAAGAAAAAGAAGGAAGCATCTGCAGTGCATCAATGGGTAAAAATTGATTTAAGCTGCCTGTTATTAACTGCTCAACCTGTTTTATGCTAGATTTCTGCATAATTATGTTACAGAGGAGGGGAGAAAACAGATGTTGAATAAAGATTGAAAATAAGAAAATTAGACTGTTAGAAAAAAAATAGTTCTGGTTGCTCACAGCTAGACATTTTTTGGCAAGACTTTTAGACAGCAATCTATTCCTCAAATTCATTGCCCATTTCTGCAAGATTAATGTAAAACAAAATGTTTCTTTTTAAGTCTGATCAGTTGAACAATTATACAGCTCAAATAATCCCCAAGTCAGTCTTTCAAGAAAGCAGCTGAATGTTTCCTCAAGCAGTTTCATAAATTAGATTAAATGAATATCATATCAGGTCAGAAACTCTATAAGCTCTTTTCATGGGAAGTTGTTGATAGCTTGTGTAATTAGCTGCTTTTTTCATCCTTTGCAAATATCCAAATAATCCATACAAGATACATTTTTCATAATCTTTACAGAATAGATGCCATCAAACTATACTTGTATGTTTTCTGTGTTTCTCACACTTTTGTCATGTTTTAAAGCCAACAGAACTATAATTTTTTAAGACTGTCACAATTTTTTTTTCCACTTATTTGATATTTTCTGGCACTGGGTCTGAACGCATTAAGAAATTTCTGGATAGAGCTGTCTAAAAAAGGGGCTGAAACTACATGTAGGCACCACACTAAATAATTTGCATCACTGCTACACTGTACACTCCATTTTACCCTGATTATTTACCTGAATGAGAGTTATTCCTGAATGCACTCTGCAGTGACCCTTGACTAAAAGAATTGTGTGCTTTATTGCAACTGCTACCACACTTTTTCAGACATGGCTATTTGCAGGATTAAGATAAAATCAGAGACCATTTTGGAAGAGGGATTCAGATGCAAAATGAATCCTTTCTCCAAAGTTTAATTTTCTTCTTGTTAACTACAAATATTTTATTTTTCAAGCATTCCCGACTTTGCTTTCCTTTGCTATCCTCACCCTTCATACCATCACAAGTAGACTTCAGTCTGTTGATCTGCTTCAAGGTGAGCAAATACTTCATCTGTTAGCCATCTTCTCTTGTGATCCAAAATTTACATGTGAGATTATAAAGATGTGTAGGGTTTGTTTTTTGAAAAGTTGCAGTTTAAAAAACCACATGTCAGAGCTTGATGGACAGTTATTGCTTGAAGACCGTGCAAATAATTTGGTGAAGAAACTGCATATTTGTATTAATTTTGCATTTAAGAGATTTGGACTTAAAAAACCTGTTCAAAATGATACCACTGTCTTTGTTTTGGTCCTGATAGAGGTCTAAAAGAAAGCAGGCTATTTGAAAGAAGTAAAAATGTGTAAAAAAAGACCGTATGAACCAGTTTTGCTTTGGGTGTGCTGTGTGCATGTGCCTTCTTTAAATACATTCTTATTATAGATTGCAAGTGAATAGCAGTAGTTTGATGTTACATTTTGTTTAAAATCCCAGCCACACCATTAGGACCAATCTCTGCAGGAATGCATGGTTCACAGGTACTGGTAGGTAGGTTGATGGATCTGTCTGTAGGTTCAGAACAAATCTTTCTTATGATTCATTTTTTGCCACAGATAAGCCATAAAACAAAGAAAGCAGATTGATGGAGGTTTAGTTTTTCTGCTCTTGTTTTAAATAGTAGATGTAGAACAGGTTCTTCTATTTTATAGCCTGAAGCTGAACTGTCAACATAAAAGATGTACGGACTTAATACCTGAGAGCGGGAGGGAAGAATGACTTCCCACTTTTTTAAAGAACAGATTAAACCCTGAACTATACACCTCATTACTACCTAGTCTAAATTTATTGAAAAGGCAGTTTTTGCTAAAGCATGAAATATTTTGTCTTATTATTACCTACTTTACTGAAAGACACAAATTTCAGCTGAGAATGAGAGAGTTTTCATTTACAACCTGCCTGTTCGTGCTGGGAGAAATTCTATACCTGACCAAAACCATAAAGCTTGAAGCAGTATTACTGCTTTTTGCTTATGGGAGTGAATATGACTGATCCTCATTTGGTGTCAGTATGCAGTTATGAGTTTTTTAAATCTGTACTTCATAAGGGGAATCCCCAGAATTCATTAAAATATTCAAACTAAAATAATCAAAGGTGATAACCACTCAGGTTTTTGTTCAGATTTGGAGATTAATTCTATGGTTTATTTTTAGTTCCTGATATTTTTTTTTTCAATGAAAAGATAAAACTATGGTGACTTCAGAAAACCATATGCCAGCTCTCTAAATAGCATTGATAGAACATTACACACTTTGCAGAAGGAACAGAATAAGAGAAACATGGGCAGAAAAAACAGAAGACCAAGATGAGAA
Organism: Alaudala cheleensis; assembly: GCA_013398995.1. NCBI lineage: Eukaryota > Metazoa > Chordata > Aves > Passeriformes > Alaudidae > Alaudala > Alaudala cheleensis. The sequence goes on from VWYE01017809.1 coordinate 189,386, forward strand.
ACAAAAGACTGAATAATAAAATATAAATAAATTAAAGTAGTTATTAATAATATATTTATTTTACATATTTGGCAATAGCTTATATTTCATTAAAGCAAACATACTTTTCAGAAGGTATTTCTCCTGTTCATCACCACAAATATCAAGATTTATTCCTAAGAGGAGATCCTCCAGATGTGCATACAATAAAAAGTCCTGCTGTGTTCATTTCATCTCACCTCCTTTTGAAAAACTCTGGATATGTGGAACAACTTCAGATAGACTTTAGCCAGCATCCACTTTTGGACATCTTTTAAAATTCATCACTTTTTTTTTTTTCCCCCCACCAAGAAGAATTAATTCTTTACTCCAGATTATGGAAGTGATTACAGCTGTACAATTTTGCTATGTATTTATGACAGAACCAATGTTGGTAAAACAGTCTTCAAGTTAAAATGGGCTGAAATGCAGTCTTGTGTAGAGCATTTTAGACAAATAACATTTTATTTTCTACTTTTGTTTAATATCAGTAGGGGAAAAAAATCCAAAACAATCAAACAAAACCATACTTAACACAGCTGAGCTTAACCGGTATCATTTAAATAGACTAAAAGTTTAGTTTAAAATGCTTTGTGGAGCAGACTGTTAGATTTTTATGATCACAGATTCCTTTTTGATTTTATTTTGATTTTAATAGGATGTTGCCTTTAGAAAAAGCAGGTATATACCCCACATTCCTTTTACTGCATGCTTGCCATCACATATTGTGTACAAACTTGTAAATTTTTGCTATGCTTTGAATTCTTTGTATTGATCCACTTACAAATTCTCCATTTTAAAAGATTTTTTTTCATCTCATGTAGAAAATTACATGCTTAAGCTTTCTATGTTTAAAGATTGTTGGCCTGAAAATTTATTTTAATAAATTTGCCTTTCTTGTGTGAACTGATCTTGGATGCTACTTAACTAAAGTTGTATCCAATAAGTGATATTTGTTATCGGCTGGAGGTCTATAATATGGTTCATACTGGAGGATGGAATCGCTTCTTAGCACTTAGTACTTCTTCAGGTTTTGTTTTTTTTTCTTCCCCCTAATATTTATGTTTTGCTCTGATAGAAATATATTGGTCTCTGGTGGTTAATTTTTGTCCTATTATCTCTTGAAACTTCATTCATGTCCTTTGCTCCAAGTGTGAGTACAGAAGCTAACCTGCTTGATTTTTTAAAGTAGCACTAGGAGATCTTTTTTTCTTATGGAAGGGATAGAAATTTTAAAGTGAATTAAATTAGTTCTTTCTTGACTTGTGTAGGATGATATGGTTTTCATTAATCATGTGTGAATGTGTTACGAGATGTAACACAGCTGGGCACAACAAGCTGGAGCGTGTCTTCCAAGAAATTTCAAGACAGCTTTCTTGAAAACTGCTGTGAAAAAATAGCACATTTTTGTAGCAAGAGTGATTAATCAAAATAGGACTTTCCCTAGCACAGAAACAAAAAGAAACCAATCGGATGCCATTTCTACAGATCTGCTCCTAATCACTGACAAAATTCTTTTCAAAGTGTCTTATTACAGAAGACTATATTTAGGGTAGGGAACCAAGTATTTTAAAGTATTTCTGCCAAAGGATGGTAACCCACATCTATATTTAGATATTTGGAGTGCCAATTTGATCCATTTCCATACACCAAATTAGGGATTTAGATCAACTGTAGATCTACATTAGTACACACATGATGTTGATTCTCTTAAGTAGGACTCCATATGCTAGAGTGAGAAGTTGGTCACCTATCTCAACCATGGACACCTTCCTTGGAGGCATGCAAGGATCAGAATCTGGTGCTATGTCCCTCTGACTGTCCTTGTCAAGGTGTAACTCTGTGTAGCTGTAAACAACACAGAGCAGTGCTGTACCTTGAGTGGAAGTGTCTGAGTTAGTTCAGTGTCAGAGTCAACCTGGACATTTTAGTGATTTTTTTCAGTATAATCTGATAATTATTGAATTTCTTCAGGATAATCAGGATAATTTGCTTCTCCATGAGGAGGCATTTAATTGTATTTTACATTGATTTGCTTAAAAAGCCATATTTGAAAAACTTGGCCAATAAGTAGGTTATGTTACCATTAATGATCTCCTAAGTCTGTTCCAGATATTCAAGGAAAAATTTCCCTATGTAGGGAAATCTGTCTTTCAACAACAGTTATGGAAAGAATAATTTGATTTTTTTAAGATATATTTTCAGGAGATTTTAGTAATAAATCTATGAAATTACATTCCATGTCTGCACATTTCCCTGACTACCCATAACTCCTGAACTAGTATCTATCCAAGGATGCAGGACTCAAAAGTAAATTTCCACAAATTTTGTGGATATAGACAGCTGTAATGGACTATATAAATGTTCAATATCAGTGGAAAACTGAGTTCACAGGTTATTAGATGCTGAAGACTCTTGACTGAAGAAAGTCATTAACAAAGCCTCAGTTACTCAGAAAGCTTTAAACAGACTGTGCTTTCCAAGACATGTTAGTCAATACAAAAATTTTCAGAAAAGAAGCTTTAATTAGTTCCACTGCTCATGGAACTATGTGTTATTGTGACCATGTTATCTTTGTATGCAGTGCAACTGAAACTGGTCTAGTGAACAGAACCAATCACACGGACACTGACGGCCCCTTGGAGCAGCTGAAGGAGGACAGAACTGTCATGAATGGGAATATTAGTGGAACAAAGATCATAGAATCAGGGAATCATATAATAGCTTCTGCTGGAAGGGATCTTAAAGATCCATCTACTTTCCCCTGTCATAGACAGAGAAAACTTGCACTAGGCCAGGTTGCTCAAAGTGTCAGCCAACCTCGCAAAAAATACTCAAAATTTTGAAAAAATGTAATTTTCTTTTGGTGACAGATGGAAAGTGAAAAGATGTGGGCCACTAAGATTTGTTCAGTTGATCAGAGCATGCTGCTAATAGTGCAAAGGTTTTGGGTTCAATCACTGTACAGGACATTCACTTAAAACTTGAAGATCCTTGTGTGGGTCTCTTCCAACTCAGAATATTCTGTTAAATCTGTAATTGTCAGTGAAATAGCTCTCCAAAAATCAGGGACAAACAAAGTTACTTCTGAGGGTTTTGGAAGGCTGGAAAGACATCTGATTTGCATATATTGAAAGAATATACATTAATTGAATGCAGGGGGCTTTTGTCTCTCTCCTGATCAAAACAGAACATTTCTATTTAGAGGAATGAATCAGGGATATTAATAGCACCTCAGCTTTTCCTGATCTGGTCCCATGTCCACTTTACTGAATGATGGATTCTGCACTCCTCTAGAAGGTCTCCATAAGAGGGAGATAAATGAATGGGTATCTATAAAAGGGATATAAATACAAAGGTAAATAAATAAAAAATAAATAAAGGTCTTCATGAAAGGGACAATGCAAACAATACAGCATGTCTTGAGACTGCTACAGATATTTTGCTTTGTGCATAAGAGATATGCTGTTGGTTCTTGGTATAATTAGTAATTATTCACAATTGTCACCAGTTGGATTCATGGGACAGGATACACTTTTATCATAGAATAAGATTACAGTATATGTTCTTTCTGATGCCTTACAGCATTTTAATACATTATCCTCTCTTTGTGACTCTTTACCTGCTTTTTCTCAAATATCTCGAAAGCTTATTGGTAAGAGAAAGCATTTTAACAGATGTCCTTGCACTCTGAAATGAATTTATTATGGGTATAGAATTGTATTCACACTTCTTACAATCACCTCTTTTCACCTCTTCATGCAGTGATTTCCTCCAGGTTTTTGTAACTGCACTTGATCACAGCATAGGAGGTTAACAGGTGAAAAATTAGTCTTATATCTTCTGTTCTGCCATGAAAGTCTTGAAAGCTTTACTCATAGTTTGAATTTTAACATGGCTTTTTTTTCTACTTTTAGAAGTATTTTTATAATTGTCAATAGGGTAATTAAGTACTTGTCATACATTCCGCAACAAGCATATGACAATGTAGGTATTGTAAGAAAAAGCTTTGTCTCCAACAACATCTTTGTGAACATTACTGTTTATTTGTATGAAAATGATCTCTTGCAAAATGTCAGTGGGATATAATAGATTGCCTTTGGTTCTTAACTCTTTCAGACTCACATACTCTCAATCCACTAGTCTTTTTTGCCAGGATCTGTTTCACAATTCCACAACAATAGATATATGAAGTGACATAATTAAAAAAATAAAAATAAATTTTCAGGTAATTATCTTGCACCATTTTAGGCAAGGTTGAACTTTCACAGATGATATTATGGTCTGGGCTAATAGCAACATTTTCATCACCATTATATGCCCTACTTCATGCAGATGATGCATTCATCTTTGATTTTTGTCATGTGTAATCTCATTGAAAATGAGGGAAGTTGTATATCCCTTCTGAAAGCCTTTAAAAACTTAAGATAAAACTTTATGCTGTTAACAGTTGAGCAATGAATTGGACAGCACTTACCTTATTTCCTAGGGTAACAAATTTGATGGAACTTAACCTGAACACCTAGCACACCTGAAGACACTTGAAATAAAAATAGATGTTTTTTAAAAATTTTGTCTTTTTCCTGTCCCAAACACTTAACTTTTCCCATAGTTTTGGTGGGTAGAGAGAGTCTTTAGGCAGGCAAAAAAATCTTAAATTCAGGTGTGTTTTAGCACCCAGGCTGTTTCTACATTTTAAGATAATCACATGGCATGAGTTAAGGATTTTATCTATATTACAAATCTGTTCTCAGAAGGCTTTACATTTCCCATTGCAGCCTTTGATAATTCAATTAGCTTCTCAAAAAGTTGGGAGTAGCTGATAAATTCACTTTAATGTTAAATCAAGTACCCCAGCAGGTTTCTCTTAATATCCTTGCTTCTCAGGGAGCTTAACTCCAGACCTCCCAAATGCAACTTTCTGCAAGGAATATGAGGTCCTTTGGAGAAGATTAAAAGAACTGTCTCTACCAACATAGCTTCTCACCATTAATAAAGTTGCTTCAGATCGTGGCAGAGATCTCATTCACTCAGATGGCTATCCATCTAGTTTAATTTATTTTAATTGGCAACCTTAGGTCCCTCCATGGAACAGATTCCTTGGATATGATGAATTATCCCATGAACAGAGAATTGCATTGCATAAGCTGAATTTAACCCTTCCCTTTAAACATTGTCTTTTGGGATTTCCAAATCCTATTGGCAGACACAATTGCTGAATAGTATGTAGGAGGGGATTAGCTAGAGTTGTCTGAGTCTTTGGAGACTTCTGGACAAAAAAAACCCAGTTCTGTTTGTCTACTTCTAGCAAATGAATAAAGAATATGTTACATGCAAAATATGAAAAACAGGATTTAGTGTGGTAAATAGATGTATGTCCCTGCAGAAATCAGATAGCAAAGCAGAGAGAAAATTCCTAACAAGAAAATGCTGCTTTTCTACTCACAAACAGTTGGCCTTAAAAGGTAGGTTGTCATTGACCTTCTGTACTGGATTACAGTTTGCTAGAAGGAAGACTTGAATTTTAGATGTATTCATCCATGTCATCAAAGATGCATGTTGTCATCATAGTTAGAGCAGGCTAACTGGGACACTGAAAGCTTACAGAAAATGCATTATTTTCCTCTCCAAAGTCAGAAAATAAAAGGTGACTGAAATATACACATCCCTCTCTGTGTGAAATGTTTTATCCTGTATTTTTACCACTCTTTGATTTCCTCTTTGAAATTTAATAGGCAATTACATTCCAGAACAACATTTGCTGATTGTTTTAGACAACAGATTTTTACAGTAAGCAAAATAAATATATTATTTTAGATATTATTTTTTCAAAGAAAGATTTCAAACAAATTAATTTCCAATGAATTAGTCATAGGAAACTTTAGGGAAGATGGTTTACATAAACATTTAAATTTAATATATTATTTTTTCTCTTCTTTTTATTTTTGTCTTGAAAATCAGACCTACATAAGACCATTTTGTTCAGAGTGTTTAGCCAAACAAAAAATTTCCCTCTATTTTCCCATACTAATTTTACTTTTTTTTTTTTTAATATAGTTACTTTCTTTTTAATACCCTTAGCTACCAAAAAAACACATGGTCTAAACCTGAAAATATCTACACTGGCATATTCTATATTGGTGTATCTTGTGAATATTAGCCTTACTTCTCTGCCCAGTAAAAGCCCTGAAAAACCTCTTGAAGTGCAGGTGTAATGAACAGCAAATGAACTCTTTGAAGACACTTTGTAACATCAAGCTGGAATTGAATTTATTTGTATATCAGGATGACCATTAGGCTGCAGTCCCTAAATCTATGATGGATTATCAAATCTATGATCTGTGGTAAAATTTCATGAGATCATTTGATAATGCAGGTCCACTTGCAGGATTACCACCATTGGTTTTCCACTTGATTATGTTTAAAGAAAAATTAACCTCTAAATAAGTGTGTCAGCTTTTCAGAGGACTGTGACTGGTTGACAGTTGTTTATCATTGTAGTCTGACTCTGAGAAATACCAACTTAAAACGCTGTTGAATCAAAAAGCACAAGCTAAATTTTAACTGAGAATTTATTTAAAGAAGGAATATTAGGGCTGATTTTGAAACCAACAAATTTAGTGAATGAAAGAGCTCTGTCCTACTCAGCCTTTAAGATAAAATTTTTGACATCAGATTTCTGAGAATGGAATCAGCAACTGGTGGGAATTCCAAATATGCTGCTCTATATCAACAGATTTGCAAGGTGTTCAGTTGTCTGCTGTGTTCAGGTTTCAGCTAGATCTGTGAGCCAGCAGAGCCTGGGCTGCAAAAAGCAAGGTATGGCTGGACAGAAGATTTGGCTCTACCCCCAGATTCCTCAGGAGAGAGGATGATCTGGTTAAGCTGGCAATGTGCTGGCTTGCTCTGGAGACAAAGTAGAGTTGATCATCTGATCTGTATTTCTCTTGCTAAATTGCGGGAACAAAAATAAAATAAAACGTCCCTTCACACCACATCAAATATCTTGTTTTAGTAATTGTGGAAGAATCTATACATCAGCAAAGTCACTCCCTGCTATGCTTCTGATATGAACTTGGAGTCAGGGCTGCAGCTGCGAGAGGGGTCTGGATCAGCTACAATTTTCCCTTACGAATAACATCAGATCCCAATGTGTTCCTTCAGGCATTCAAAGTGCAGCAATTTTTCACAAGTCTTAATTCTGTAAAAAAAAATAGTAGTAACTTGTTATAAGCATGCCAGCATAGTATAAGGGAAGAAGGAAATTTGTTTGCTCTTTCCTGAAAACAGCTCAGTGGAAAAATACCATGAAACTTGATCTGACAAATATTCTGTGGATTTCCCAGAAGTTATATGTGTCTGGTATCACTTAGCTATTAGTTTGCAAAGGGACTATTTTCTTACAATGGGTAGGACAATGTGTATGAAGAGCACAGTGTGGAAAAGGGGACTCGTTGCTGAGTTACACACCTCAATCCCATCTACATTAGTTTAAGAAATATTGGGCTCTTAGACTCAAAGCAGACATTTTTCTGAATGCTGAAAACCTTAACTCAGCTTATAGGAAAAGGCAGACCAATTGATATATATCCCTGACATAGACTTAGACAATCTCAGGACATCAGCTCCATGCGTGTGAAGATAGGTAGACCTACCTATGAAGTGTTTTAGTCTGGAGCCTTTCAGTGGCATTCTAAATGGCTCTAAGAATCCATCCCTCTCCATTGTCTCCAGAGATGACATAAGAATTGTAGCCTAATTTAAATTGTCAAAAATTAGATTATGTGACTTTCTCTGTTCCTTGAATGAAATTATTCTGTTTTATAGCTGCTGCTATGTCACTGATGAAACTAATATTCAACATCTGAATTTACATCCTGCGGACTTTCATTCAGTACCTTGACTGACAAGAACTCTCCCTTAAACAGAAGTTTAAATGGAGGGTCTCTCTGGTTTGCTTCCCCACTGCAAGATAATAAAACTTTAACAGGAGGGGTGAAAAACCTATGGCCTGTCTTCCTACCCACCTAGGGTTTAATGCACATGGTAGGAGGAAGTCAGGCTCTTCAGAAGATCTCAGCTGTAGGAACAGCTTTACTCTGATTCCTAAATAGAGTTGGGCAGGTACAGTTGCATTAGGAAAGTCTATGCTTTATAGTCTTGCTCAAAGAAATAAATCTTAGTAGAAGCAGCACCTTGAGGGTATTTCATCTTTGCTACCATGACTAATTTCAGATGTCAAATGGGCAACTTTTTTTTTGTTTTTGGTTTTTTTTTTCTCCCTCTTACTTTATGAAGAACTCATTTCTGTTTGTTTTCTCAATTAAAAACATTTTTTTTTTTTACTTTGCTGGGGGATTTTGCGATGAACATTGGCACAAAGGTTAAAGTAACTTCAAAAAGCTTTCAATTTAGTATTAGTTCTATGCAGCTACCTCCATCTTTTAGAGTATTAATGTTCTGCATGGTCTGTCTAACCAAAGAGCTAGATTTGCCATGCTCTTTGATCTTTTAAAACAATATTGAAATCTGAAATCAAGTGCTTTGCCTGAGTCTTGGCTATGCTGGCAACAGTGATCTGAATAATGTACTAACATGTAGAGTCCCCCTGAAAACACCTGAAAAAAAACCCAAAAGAAATGACATCTCTTCAGAATCAGTCCAGCTATGTCTATCTAGCAAATGATTAAAAGCTCTGAAGTCTGATGTGGATAAAAGAGGGGTCATAAACAACCAAGAAAGAAAAAAAAAATAAAAGAAGAATAAATAGAAAAAAAGAGTTCCAGCTAAAAGAACCCCATTTGATTAAAAGACTGTACAAAGTGCAAATGCCATGCTAAGACAAGAACATAATTTCTACCTAAAGCTACACAGAAAGCACAGCTAAAATATTTTTATTATTGCTGTAGTACAGAGTTCATTGCAGAAAAAATGCCACAAAAAAAAATCATATCAATCCTTTCATTTATTTCTTTCATATTACCCATCTAGGTTAGAGGGTTTCTACATACTAATACTGAGGACAATTAAGTCTGTTTAACAGAGAGACAGATGCCAGATGTATGCGTGTAACAGTAACAGAGGAAGCATATGCATAGTATCAGCTCTACAAATAGTCAGGCTCCCTAGGCACTCGACAGTTTTGAAGCTAAGGGAGGGAATGTTTTTATGTTCTAACATTTTCCCTTGGTGGTAGCAAATTAGCTGCCTTGTATCCCTCTTCAGCTGGAACTGCAGAGAGTCACTTGAGAGCTTACAAATAAGTTCAGAGCTCTGCTAGACTGTTTCTTAGGTACCTGAGAAGTGGTATACATACAGGGACTGAGCACAGACACCTCTGTTACAGGTGGACACAAACCAACAAAAAAAAAGGTTGATTCTTTTTCCCATAAGACAAATTTTTCTTATCTTAATTCCTCACAGAATTTGTTCAAGGTCAGGCTGAGCCTTACTTTTAGATATGGTGCTTTATTTTTGTCTCCTTGAGAATTAAAGCAATTCTTCTTCTTAAAGGAAAACAAAGAAAAGCTACATTTTTATTAGGAAACCCAGAGGCTCTTTTTGAAGAACCAGGCAGATATTTGGGCTCAGATTTCTCTGCTTTCCATTATCTGTGATACTGAGAATTCAGGCTAATAATAATTGTACAGATATCCAATAGAAAAAATGCCTAGGATGAGGGGAATCCATTAAAATCAAGTCATCTTGTAAAGCATATATGGAACCTTAAATCAAGTAAATATTATAGTGGTAAGTTCCAATAAATTAAAATATTGCTTTAAATACTCTGAGAAAGTTAACAATGATGCATATCTAGAGTAGGTTTTACTGCATTTTATACCACATCTTCCCCATTTCTAGGGGTGCAGTATCTTCATCATCTCTGCAGAGTAAAGATTTTATTAAAGGATGTCAATAGATTGACGTTAACCGGTTTATTCTGAATTCTTCTGCAGCTTTAAATTTAGCAGCTGCATCTTTTACTTGCTTTACTAAAGCAGTGTTTAACTTATCTAATGCCTCACTGCTGATTTGCTTTGTAGGTTGTTCAGATAAGTTAGCTGAGGGCACAGCTAACAGAAATTACCCTGACTGCATCTTACTTGGCTGTGATATTTGTAATTAGCTTTTAAGTCTATCTCCAAGACTAAAATACACTTTTCATAAGAACATGGCTCAGATTAGAGGTTGCTAGACACCAGAAAAGTAGCTTCCAATAGTTACCAGGCTTAAAAAGGGAAGATATTAATGAAAACAAACACCACATAATGGCAACATCTTTGAAAATAGTTCCCCAAATTGAAAATTTTTCTTAAAACTATCTTTCTTCACATCAAAGTATTCTCACATCGGTTCAGAAATTGAAGCTATAACAAATGAAAAGATGACAAGTAAAAAGATGAGTCTCAGCTGAGCAGCTGAGCTGCTGCACATAATAGTAACTAGTAGGAGAGCTTTTTCTGTGTTAGTGGTGTTAATATCTATAATCTCCTCAATCCTTGAAATATAAGGAGGTGGTCTGTAACTTAGAGTTCTTGATGAAGGATCTGGGAAAAGGAAGATATGAATAATCTGAAGGTATCTTCAGTAAGTGTCTTTCAGAAATTAATCCACTGTTCATGGTGAATCTAAAAATGTGGTATTAAATCTGTTTATATGTATAATTCTCTCTGCCAAACTGGTTATTTTTAGAGAGTCAGATTTGAAAAACAGATCATCATTAATTATCCTTTTTGATTTATTTAATTGGAGCACTACCCAGGCAGAAAGTTGAGTAGGATACCATCATGAAACTTAGATTGTTAAGAGAATGTGGTTCTTCATAAAGTGATACAAGGGTAATGCCATTCTGCAAATCTCTTTCGAAGGTGGTAACAACACACAAGCAATCTCCTAATAATATTCTAAGGGACCCTCTAATCATATGATAATAAATATGTTACTCAGCATGGGGAAGACTCTATATTAAACTCTTAAAAATTTCTTTCTTTTATAAGAAGATATTTCTGCATCTCTGTGTCCAAGTGAGAGTTCCTTAAGATCTCTAGACAATCTAAAGTTTTTTGTGTGGTATCATGAAAAGTGTTCTTCCTCCTGTTTTGTCAGACACATTGTAAACCTCCAGTGAAGTCCAAAGTGTATAACCCACTTACAACATGAACCTTTTGAAGCAGAAGAGGATACCCAGTAGGGTGTTCCATCTATCAGTATAAAATCAACATGGTCTCATTATGGCTGTCAAAAGAGATTTTGAATGTAAATCCAAGGCATACTGGTGGGAATGTGGAGGAAAATACCCTTTCACCAAAGTGGTTGGATTTTGAATGGTTCAGCATCCATGCTGCCTTTGTAATTATTTTTATGAGACTTTGCAAAAGAAAAGAGGCAGCATTTGAAGAATGTTACTGCACTGATTTTGTTTTGGACAAAACCAGGCTCCTACACAGAGGCTGACAGATGTCCATTCAACAGAGTCTACCTACAGTCAGGGTGTAAACAGAGCCATCAAAAGGACAGAGATTTCTTCAGAAACCTGTCATGTCTCTCTCCTCAGTGGTACCCTTCTCAGTCAATTTCTGTAAACAAGTTATCATATCCAAATTTGAGGCAAGCTTGCAAAGTGAAAAGCTTGGTACCTTCTAATTAAAGATTTGTACACTGAGATAATTGGCAACTGGTAAGGAAGGTTCAGTGGGGTAACATATAGCTCATTGCTGGTGTCTTGATGGTCTGACAGATGGAGATAGCTCCTTTAAATTATGGAGCTTTTATATTGGTACTTTTAGGAAATGTCAACAGCATGATTATATTTTCATTAATGGTGTCTTTTCTTCCCATTCATTGCTTTTGTTTGTCATAATCACTTGTTACCTTTTGTCTCTAACTATACAATCTCTTAATATTTGTATAAGCAGGCTCACAATGGTCCTGGTTAATGACTAGATTATAAGCATTGACACACTACAATATGCAGAATTTACTAAATGCTACAAATTAGATATGGAAATCATTGATACTATAATTATGAGTCGCTAACAATAAAGTTAGTAAAAAGAACATGGATATCATGCAAATTTTGCAAATGATTAACCAAATACAGTTAGGTTTCAGATTTAAGTGTCTTTGCTTTTGTAGATGCCAGTGCTGAAACAATTCCACTGTAATATCTTTGGCCCTGACTTGATCAAGAGTGAAAATGTGCTATATTAAAAATATGCTTTCTAAAAGATCCACGAGGCTGTTCTCTTCTGTTAATGACTGCTGTTTAGTTTTCCTTCTTTCTCATGAATATAGCTTGAGGCTCTACAACTAAGATTTACAGTTTAAAACTATCAATGTGTCATATTGCTAAAGTTTCCCAGTAGCTTCTCAGCTAAGTGATGGGCTGGCACAGCTAGCCTTTGTATATTTGCTACCTGCAGCCCTGGGCTAAGAAGACTTTCTTATGTGGGATTGGGAAGAGACCAAAATGATTGTTTCATGGCTGTTTTATGGTCTTTTCACTGCAAATTAAGAGTCAGGGCCAGCCAATCTACAGGGAAACACTGGAAATCAAGACTGGGTGTTCATGTTCTTTTTTTCTCCTCTATTAGGAAGAAATTAGACATACTTTTTACTAGTTAGACATTTTCAGTTCACTGCCAAGTATAAAACTGTGTGTTTGTACCATTGAGAAAAACAGTGAAAAATGTCAAGGGCCGTGATCTATGTCTGGGCCACAGGTAGAAGCTGTTTTTCTGATGCAGAAGTTTTGACACTGTTGTGAATTTTGGAAGCAGAGCCTATCCCTGTCTGTGACTCACAGGTCTGATTTGCCTCCAGAACAGCAAGGCAGAGGCCAAAGACCCATTGTTGGGATCTGTGGACCAGCTCGCTGTGAGGATGGAAAATTTGCAGGTAACACAAATATTTTCTTTCACTTACATTGTTTTTAAATAAAAATATGTGATTGTCATTAAATTGCAAGCATTTAATTAAAGCATACTTCTATAAGAACTGGTTTAAATTTTCTGTAGTGCTCCCTCCAATATTTATTGTCTGGGACAAATGTGAAGTAGTATTAAATCCATAGGCCATCATGTTTTTATTGCTTTTGAAGTGTTTTATGTCATAACGATATAAAATATACATTGACTTTTATCCTATGTCAGGAAAAAAAAGGAAACAAAACCAACTAAAGAAAAACCCAACATCACCTGTGGGAAACCATGTAGGGATTATGGACCTCAGAAATTTGTATTTATAATATCAAGAGAAAAACATGACATCCAAGAGGTTTAAAAATGTGGTAGTCCACTCTCATTTCACTGCCAGTCATTTTGCTAATCTGAGCTACATAATTGCTTTGCCTGGCTGAAAGGAGCCTTTAAACAGACAAGCCAATATAAATACTCAGATAGGAGACAGCTCTGTTTAATAACAGCAAGAGAAGTATAGAAGTATTTGTTTATCTCTGCTCATTTATGTCAAAATCAATTGTAATTAAACAGAAATCCAACCACAGAGGTAGTGCTTTAGCTGATTGTTCTCAATAGAAATGTCATATAGACCTGGTGTTTAGGACATGCCAAAGCACACATTTGTCTCCTGTAATAAATAACTACTTATAGCCTTTCTTGTTCTTTAGTAAAGGCAATTACCTGTCTCAAATTAAAAAAAAAAAAAAAAAGAAAAAAAGCCACCATTTCATATAAACTTTGTGAGGTATTTTTGGTCGTATTTTAGGAATTACTGAAGTTCTGAAAAGCAGAGCTAATTACATTCTCTGTTAGACATTATGTGGCATTTATTGTCCATCTGCTTACACATATGTACAGATCTTTCATATCTATTTAAGGTATTAAAAATATGAAGCAAAACATTATTTTATTAGTCTAAAACAAGTACTGGTGTTGGTGGAGGATTTTTAAATAAAATCATAGAATGGTTTGAGTTGGAAGGGATCTTAAAGATCATCCAGTTCCAACCACCCAGTCATGGGCAGGGACATCATCCACTAAACCAGGTTTGCCAAAGCTCCATCCAGCCTGGCCTTGGACACTTTCAGGAATGGGACAATTTGTTCCAGTGCCTCACCACCCTCAAAGTAAAGAATACTGTGTTTGTGGTTAGACCAGAAAAATATAAGCTGCAGAGAATTTTACACTTTTTTTCCTTAACTGAACAAATTCTAAATGGAAATCTTTTCAATAATGAGCACAAATTCACATCATCAAGGGTGAATGGACTCAACCTCCCAAACAAGTCAGTGTGAACTCTGTGTATGCATTCATAGACAGATCTTTGTCATGTGAAAGAAGGTCATCAAAGATGTGCTTTATTATTCTCTGTAATGCACTGAAGAATAGAGCATTTCAACAGTGAAGGTATTGTGAAACTGCATGCTTTCCAACAGAAGATAGCATATATTTTGAAATGGGTCCTATGGTTTATTTTTTATTTGGACCTGTTACTTGATAGTCGTTCCAGTCAACACAATCAATCCACGAAGCATCCCTGACAATTAAGGCTTATTTTTAGCTTCCACATTTACAGAAAGGAATTTTTAAAAAAGTTAGAAGAAGGTGTTTATGCAATAGTAAAAACTAGACATACCCCGTTGAAAGAGAAAAAAGTATATCTGAAAGATAGGCTTTCCTAGGACAATTAAAGATAACAAAAGCTACTGGCATTTCAAAATATTTAGTGTTATTCATGTACTTTTCTAGCCATATTCTTATTTAGACTTTATTGATCAACAAATGGCAATAAAAAACAATATTTTTAAATGTAGTAAGACATTCTTAGGAAAGAATGCACTTGACTGACTAGCAGTTCAAATCCTATAAATTATAATCTGAACTCTCTCTGCCTTGTTTAACTCCAAATAAAATTTGATAAAATAATTAACGGGTTTTGTGAGGAATAGGACAGCATAGCTGTAGGTCTATGCCTACTTATATATCCAGGCTGCTGTATAGGGGCAATCAGACTTTAAATATACATAGATTCATTTATTTACATAAGTATATATAAAAGTATATGTGTATATACATATATTTATAGTCTGATTTCCCATATATGGGAATCTTGACATTTACTATTAAATTGTATGGAGTACTTCAATACAGACTATAGTGCTCTTCATCCTATAAGTATAGTACATAAAATATATCTTGGAAATGTTTGCCTGTTGATGTTTATTTTATATTTTCCTGTTTTGCTTGTATGTATAACTGAAATAATTAGGGACCAGTTTAATTGTAGAAAACATTGTATTTATTGACTTGATTTTTCCACCGAGTCACTGTTTAAAAAAATAATAATTCTTGAGCTTCTTCTTTGTTATCATTATGCAAATTTCATATAATTAGTGAGTCAAAATAAGATATCTGTTTTAGCCATTGAAAGGAGCCAGCTATCTAAAGCATTAATTAATTAATTAACTTCACAGCACAATATATTTAGGGTGAAATCAGTACCCATAATTAATTCTGTTCACAATATTTATAAAGAAAGTGTTGGAAGTTCTAGATACCACAATAAAAGGATTTTTTTTTCTTTTAGCTTGCTTTGGTAGGCAGGTGTTAAATATAACTCCTCTGCTAATAGAATAAAATTAAGATATGTCTTCTGCTGCACCAAAATACATACCTTGTATTACATTTTATGTGTTATCAATACAACTTTCATCCTACACCATCTTTAAATTTCCATCCAGAATACATTTCCTATCTGTTTACAAATATCTTGTTTCCTTTTCTTTCTATGGCTGATAATTTAGCAGTTCTATTTTAGTGTATGTTCTCCCCTAAGTGCATAAAGCACTTCTGACTGTTTACCCTTAAAGCTCCAGAGAGTTAGGAAAACCTCTAGACTGCTTCTGTTTATTGTACACACTTGCACTGTTAAAGGGTTCATTTTCAACAGGAGGGAGACAAGCACAGAGATAAAGACTGATGGTGCATATCACTCTACCAGCACATCTTGCTGTACAGCACAGCATAGAACCTATTTTACATGTATATATTTACCTTTAAATCGATTCTGTTTTCTTATATGTACTAATTTGGCCCTTGGTAGTGATAGTTTACTTCGTGTTTGTAGTTTCTGCTACTAGTACAAACATCCCTGTTCGATTTTCTTCACTGTGTGCTAACTGCAGCAGTCAAAATTACAGGCTAATGGTGAGACAAGCAGCTTATAATGTATGATAATCAATACTCAAAATCCGTTCCCTGTGATGTGACATAAAAGAGTGAAATGAAAAGACAGAGATTTTCAGGGCTAGAGCACTAAAGCTCAAGCAATGCAGGTGGGTTTCAATTCAATGTCATTCCATGGTTTTTTTTGTTCTTCTTCTGCCTTCATATTTAATTCAGTCACTGCTATCATGTCCAGGTAGCAGAAATGGAAAGTTCATCAATACAGTAAGTAGGAATGCAAGTATAAAAATTGCTTTAACAAATACAGGAAATGAGAAGGGGAAAGAAGATAAAGCATGCAATATATACATAAGATATACATGCTATATGGTATAGATCTCTTTAACTTGGAGATTGCCAGCAAACTTCTGTATTTTTATTGGCAGTAATGAATAATCTAAACACTGTGTAAGGCACCTCCTCACATCTGTGTATGTGTATGCATATGTGTGAGAGCTAAAAGTATAAATCTTCAAACATAACTAGGTTGCAATAAATTCACATAATGAGTGTTGAAAATCTCAAAGCATAGTTTTTGATACAGTACTGAATACCTACTGAACTGGTTTACAGTGCTTATTTCCAGTAACTGAGAATTTCTCTGATCTTTACCTTTCATCTGAGTTTCTTCATTTCAATCTTAGTTCAGGGATTTTTTTTAAGAAGTAAAGAATCTGTGTCAAAATAGAATTTCCTAGCTCTATATTTGATGTGTATATATATGCATATATTAATGTGTGTGTTAATGTACATAGCAGATAACTATATTTATATATTTATGAATATTTATATAATTTATTTTATGATAATATGACATAGAACTGCAACCTGAAGGAGTCCTTCTAGAGATAGCCTTTTTTTGGCATAATAAAATAGAATGTAATGTATTTTTGTGTGAGAGAGGAAAGAGGAAAAAGGGATCCTGCTTTGATAGAGTAACTTGAAAAGAGAAGCAGAGAAAAGTACTGGTCCATTGATTGTGCAATTCTGAGCATTTTATGGTAGCTAACATGCAGCAGGGTTTTATTTTTGTCTTTTGTTATAAAGCAAAAAAATTGTTTACAAATATCCATAGAAAGGATAGTCAAGCTTACAACAAAAAAGTTAGTTGGAAAGATGATTAGTTGTTTAGGTAAACTCCAAAAAGTGCCAGAAAGTTTTTACTCAGAATTGTCATTAATTCCAAACAAGAGAAAAATAACTTAAGATATTGTTTGGAAAAATCCTGAAGAAAACACTTTTTTCTGCTATTTTTGTAAGTCCACTTTTAAAGTTACAGGCTGAGCTTGCCACAAATCTACTCTGAAGGATCAGGAAGATTAGGGTATTTTAAAAAATACATTGATTTGGTTTGTTTTGTGGAATTTTATGGTTTTGGGTGGGTTTTTTTTTGGAGGAGGAGGTGGTTTTTTTTTGGGCTTTGTTGTTTTGGGTTTTTTTTAGAGGGAGAGGGAGTGAGAGTAGCAGTTTCCCTTGGCTGTTTTAAAACAACAGCTGTTGGATGCTGTAGAAGCTCAGGAAAACTAGATACGGAGAACTTAAGTGGAGGTGAACTAATGGGAGGAATGAGGTGTACAACCATGTCCTTCGCTGTATGGCTCCCATTTCATTAAGCCATTGCCACACATACGTTGTCTCTGCGGTTATGCATACTAATGCCGTCTCATTCAAGTGAAGTAAAATCAAACACAACAAACAGAAATTTCTTCCTTAAAATCTTTTCAGTTCTGCTGCTTTGTTAGAGTAACAAGGTTGAAGTTATTTTACTCCTGCTTTTCATTGTGATAAGTTTAGTTTTTATTGGATACTAAAAGCAGTGCGTGGATTAGTTTTCCTTGGAAATCATAGAACCATTGAATGGTTTGGGTCAGGAAGGACATTAAAACATCTACCATGAGCAGGAATGTCCATCACTAGATCAGGTTGCTCAAGGTCCTGTCAAACCTGACTTTGAAACCTTCCAGTGATGGGACATCCACAATTTCTCTGGGAAATCTGTTCCAGTGTCTCACTACTGTCATATCAAAGAGCTTCTACCTCATGTACAATCTAAACTGCTTTCTTTCAGTTTATACAGCCCAGGACACAATTGGCTGTCCAGGCTGTGAGCACACACTGATGGCTCATGTCCAACTTTTCATCCACCAGTATCCCCAGTCCTTCTCAACAGGCCTGCTCTCAATCTGTCCATCCCCCAGTCTGTATTGATACCGGTTACTTCTCCAGCCCAGGTGCAGGACCTTGCACTTGGACTTGTTGAACTTCATGATGTTCAAGTGGTGCCTGTGTCTCAAGCCTTTCACGGTCCCTCTGGATGGCATTCCTTCCCTCCAGCGAACCAGATGCACCAGTCAGCTTGTTGTGATCCTGGGGTGCACTCAGTTCCATGATCTATCTCATTAATGCAGATAATAAATAATGTTGGTCCCAATAGGGACCCTGGAGGGACACCTCTCATTAAGGTTTCCACTTGGACATTGAGCCATTGACTGCAACTGTTTGCATGTGACCATCCAGCCACTACCTTATTGATCTGACAGTCCATCATAAAATCCATCAATCTCCAATTTAGCACCAAGAATATTGTGGCAGTATCAATATTTGACCATATCAAAGGCCTTAAAAAAGACTTTGTTTGCCTTTCCCACTAATGCATTCACTCCATCATAGAAAGCCACCAGATTAGTCAGACACAACCTGTCCCCAATGAAGCCTTGTTGTCTGTGTCTAATCACCTCCCCATGTTCCATATGTTTTGATACATTTTCCAGGAAAGTCTGTTTCATCATTTTACCAGGTACGCAGCTGACTCACCTCTATGAATTAAATCTTTAAAGCCTTTATGTTACATCATTTTCCTCAACAATCACTTCATTCTGCTGCCCCTGTACCTAATTCTCTCTTGCTTTTGGTATATTTTCAGGGTTTACACTAGACTTGGATTTTAAAGTCTTCAGGGAAGGGAGCACATATACATAATGACACTTTTTCACACAACTGTATCATTAACAAGTATCAGTTCTCAGTAAATTATCCCAGTTAAATATCACTGTCATATGATATAACTTTAGTTTAAAAGTCCTATTTCTTCATGTCTTTTTAGAAATGTGAAAAGCTGTTTACATTCTCCCATAGATCACCTTTGGTGTTTCTTTTCTCATGTCTCTGCAGAACAATGATCTATTAATCAGATGGTGATATAAGATTATTAGGAATTTATTTTTTAATTTAGAAAGATGATGATTGCTTAAATTCTCCCCATATTTGTTTTGCTTTTCTGAAGACTTGTTCTGCATATCTCTGTATGTGTGTTTCACCCTTATATTTAAAGGTATACCAAGAGTTTTTTGTCTAACTGGAATTCCATGCATTTTTTAAAAATACTAAATTCTTCCAAAAAATGTGTATGGAACCCATATGCCCATTTTGTGAAAGAAAAATTATTAATAGCTAAAGATCAATGTATAGTTAACTGAAATCTAGAGATGACAAAAGAATTTACTCTATTTATTATTTTTCTTATTCGTGATACTTGGTTAGAGTTGTGAATACAATTATAAGACAGGAAATATTGGCCCAAACATAACCTGTTTAATGTAAATGACACACAAGCCAAGGTTTTTAAACCAGAAATTTTCCTTTGAATTGTAGAACAGGAAGTACCAAAACTTATGTTCTAAAAGTGTAGCAAAGGAATTTCATTTAACTATATTCTTTGAAAGAAATAAGGATATAGAAATCCCATCTGAAAATATCATCAGTTCAAATAGTGTGTCACCATTTGTCATTCTTCCAAATTGTATGTATTGAGCAAATCCATTTTCACTTAGTTGCACCAAAACAAAAAAGGGGAAAACTGATTATATGATCCATACTCACGTCTAATAAAATTGCAATATGCACTTTTTGACAAGCTTATATTTAATGCATACTGATGGAAGATTCTAGTTGTCTGCTCTCAGCAGGAAAAGTAGGCTTTTTAAGAAAACCTTTTTATTTTGTGACTGTCACACAACATAACAATTACAAATGAAATGGAGGTGACAAAAAAAGAAAAAGCAGCTTGCTGATTTTTATGAAGTGTTTGTATTACCAGAAAGGCAGTCACTGCTCAGTTATTTGATTTGAAAAATTAATCCTTATAATTCCTTTTGAGTTCCCTAAGTACTGTTCACTCTTTTCTAGTATGAGTTTTACAGAACAAAGCCTAAAAGATTTCTACAGCAGATTAGTTTATAGATGAAGCTCAATTCCACTGAGAATGAGTCTCTAATGACCCCTTTATACTTCCACTGGGCTGTGTGAATGCTTTAATATGTGGAGAACAGAGTTAAATAAATCCATTGTCTCAACTAACAGGTTTATGCAAACCTTCTGAAATATTTTAATTATAGCTTCTTCTTTTTCTCCATAATTAAGCAACCAGATGTCAAGTAAGCCCATCACGTGATGATCATAGCCTATCCATTAGCCTAAATAAATCCACTTATAATTAGAGTTTTTCTCTTTCTCCTTTGTTTTGCAGAACAAGAAGAATGTGTTAACTGCACAGATGAATGCAGAGTGCTTGGTCATTCTGACAGGTGTTGGATGCCACAGTTCCCTGCAGCCAGTCAGGCTGAGAATGCAGATTATCGCACAAATCTCTTTGTACCCACAGTTGAAGCTAATGTTGAGACTGAGACATATGAAACTGTGAATCCCACTGGGAAAAAGACTTTTTGTACATTTGGGAAAGACAAGAGAGAGCACACTATTCTCATTGCCAATGTTAAACCTTACTTAAAAGCCAAACGTGCCCTGAGTCCTCTGCTTCAGGAGGTTCCCTCAGCATCGAGCAGCCCAACCAAGACATGCATTGAGCCTTGCACCTCAACAAAAGGACCACTGGATGGTTGTGAAGTGAAATCAGGAGCCTTGGCTGAACCAAGCAGCCAGTACTTGTCAACTGACAGTCAGTATCTATCGCCCAGTAAACAGTCAAAGGACGCTTCCTTCATTGCATCAGACCACATGGCTAGGGCCTTTGCAGACGTGCACTCCCGAGTGAGCCGAGACTCGAGCGAGATGGACTCTGTTCTGGAGCAGTTAGACCGTTCGGCCCGGGACCTAGGCAGGGAGTCGGTGGATGCCGAGGAAGTTGTGAGAGAAATAGACAAGCTCTTGCAGGACTGTCGGGGAAGCGACCCTGTGGCCATCAGAAAGTGAGGGGGAAAATAAGGACAGGCTGGCAGTTGCATTCCTCTGCTGCTGATTGAAAGTAAATAAATAAATAAATTCCCTGGTCGCAACAGAATGAAAAGAATGAAGGAAGACCAATGCTGCTTTAAGGCTTTTAGTGAACATCTGAAGTGCCCACAAGTATGTTCTTTTCACTGCTCTTTCTTTTTGACAGATAACACTGGTTTCATTTTGACCAAACTTTCATTAGGACAGAGTCAAGTGCACCAAGAACAAAATGAAAGAAGGAAAGACAGTGCCATTTTGACAATCTGATAGGAAGGTGTGAGAAAGATGGAATGGAAATACGTCTGATACTTTAAGACTGTCCTCAATAGCTAATGCTGACTTTACTGTTTACCTATAAACCCCAAGAAAAACAGGGTTGAATAATGCTGATCTGTGGTGAATTTCCAACAGCCACCACAGGCTTCTACTGAAAGTCCTATAAAGAGTTCTTGTAGTAGTCCAAGTGACACCAAACATTAACATTCATTTGTGGTAAACATTTATGTACAAAGTTATCTGCCACAAATACAAAAAAAGAAAAAAGAAAAAAAAAGAACAATAAAACAAAAAGAACCATTCCAGATCATTATTCAAGGAAACATATCCTCATCATTAATGGAACACTACATATCATATTAAGATTAAATGTAAAATGATATAGTCCATCTTGTCCTGCACACACATAAACTAACTCACTTGATAAAATGAAAAAAAAGATTTTAATATCTCTTTAGCGTTTTAGTGTCCAACAAAGCTATAAATAGTTAGTGATAAGTTAAAAAAAAAAGAACCGAAAAGGAAGTGAAATAAAGTTTGGGGAAAAAAAGAGTTACCTTAAGGGTAATACAGAAAAGAAATTAACATTATTAACACTTTTTTATTCATTTGTGGACACTAAAATAGCTCAGGAAAGTGAAAATGTCAGACATCCACAAAAATCACATGGTCATTTAAATGTGCAAATGTAAGAAGATTCAGTGTGTTTACATCAAATGACATATTTTTATTGATTTATTGCAGATTCAGTGCATATGAGCCAAATTGTTGAGTGTATAAGAGCTATATTGTGTATTTTATTAAATTAATATATAGTTGTGTTGCAAAAATATTTGGGCTTATATTGTAAATGGCAAGTGTTGCCTCAGTAGCTGTCAAACTCTATGAGTTTTGTTTTTTCCTGCTTCCTTTTCCCCATGGAATATGGGAAGCAGCGCCTCAGAGCAAAGTCTCTTGTTTAATGTATGGTCTACGAAGTACTGCAGTACATAATCTGTTCAAAATATGTTTGAGTGAGCTGATGGAGCTAACTGAACAGCCTATAAATACATCCATCAGTCATGGTTATGTGCAAGTCCTTGTAGAAGCTTCTATTGCAAAACCGGTGTTTAACAACAAAAATTACACCCGAACTAACATCTGGAAGCTCCTAGGGTTTTTTTTCCCCCAACACATGCAGCCAGCCTATTCAGTGTAGGGTATCTGATTGAATTCTTCAGAGATGCCACCATTTTCAAAGTTTTGGTATTAAGTTTATAGAGCTGAAAAAAATCAGTGCCAATGTGGCATGAGCAGTATTTTATCTGATTCTTTAGAATGTGCAGTAGCTTACTGCAGTTCTAGATAAATACTGGTATTTTTAGTCAAGTTTTCACTTGATCTGAATAATATTTGCAGGAAAACTTAGAATAACTTGGGATATAGTTTCTACTTTTTATTATTGTTTCCTAAGAGGGTTTTTATTGCATTTGAAAAATTCAAAATTACTTTCAGGTGAATCTTAGAAAAGAACAAATGAACTTCCACAGTACAAGAAGCAGAAGAATAAAATGTTTAGCTCAAGATTTGTCCCTTATATACTTCAGATACTCTGCTGGAAATACCATTCTGGCACATTATTTAAAAACTATGTATTCGGTTTCTCAAATTTAATCTATACTATAAAGACATTTAAAAAAGGGGTTGGCAATCTGAAATACCACAAGCCATAGTTTTTTTATCAGTTCAAGGAAAAAAGTTGACCCAACAGCCTATTTTGGTTTTGGGATTACATTTAAATGGTGATTTTAGCTTGTCAGTCCTACAATGAATTGTCTTTGGGAGACACCAATTCTGACAGGTTTTTTTTAGCTCCTGTTAAAAAATGTCCACAATTACATGCAAAAGAAAGGATCTTGTACATGTCTTATCAAGCTACTCTCCATGTTTTGGACAATTTATGTATCTAAAACGTGGTGTTGTCTGTGTTAACTAATTTTTATTTTTTTTTTTTTGGCCAGGAACCCCGAGATTGGTTTTGCTTGATAGCTTGATAGCTTGAAATTCCATAGTGGAGAGGATTCTTATTGTTTGATCAGTCTTTTCTACGTATTTCCGTGGTGCCCACCACTTCAGTGTCTGTGCACCAAGTCTTTAGCTCTGCCAGTGAGATCCATTATTCAGCAAAACCTAAGCCAGTATGTAAATGCAGTCAAGTGATGGAGATTTGTGTATTTTATAAATTATTTTAACACTGAGTAACCAATTGTACAATTCATTGTATGTTTCTGAAGACATAAAACCACAACATTCTGAGAAAGGGCTGTGCCAATGTAAGAGGAATTTACCTTAAGGCTCTCTGTCACTAGTGATTTACTAGCTTTAGCTGTTTAACACATTATCTGTATTTAGTAGTGATTATTTATTTACCACTCTGAGGTAATTCAGAATTCATGACTCACAGCTTTATAGAACAGTTTAGGAAATCTTGCTTTTATTTAATTTGTCTTTCAACTGCCTTGTTTTGTAGAACTCTGGCATACTGCTTCCCAGTATAAGATTACCCCAGGTTAAAAAATTTGTTTCACAGTTTAGAGTGGATACATAAATAATGAACCAATAAACCAGCAGAGCTTATATAATCTGAGTTTTGCTGGTTCAAGCAAAATTAACATGATTGTGTGTGAAGGACATACTGCACAAAACAATTTAAAGTGTTTTTTTTTCTCCGTGGTATCTCTATCACCACTGGAGAAAGAGGTAGCAATGAAAGATCAAGTTTATGAGCTATTTCTCTTATTTTTTACACACATGCTTTGTAAGACTGAAAGGAAATATCTGTCACAAAATTATAATAGGAAAGTTGGAGTTAAGGGAGGCAAGGCAACTAATAAATTTGTACTGTACACTGTGAATAGCAAATAAGGCGTTCTGTATCTTTTTTAATTAAAAAAAGCCAGCAACTGGGAGTTCCTTATACAATTGGCCAATCAAATCAGAACTCAAAATCAGACCTTTCTTTTTTCTTTCCCCCCCCCTCTTTTTTTTCTTTTAATTGGCATATTTATGAGGATACAGACTCTCCTGAACTGTGATTTGCCACTTAAGAATAGAGGTTTCCCAATCCAAGTTACCTTTAAAAGTCGAACTTCATTAATAGTGGAGCAAGATATACCTTTCAAAGAAGCTTTCATGTTGCTTGCTGTCAAATGGAAGGGAAATTGCTGAGGTCAAGGAGGAGTCTGAAGCCTAGCGTAACATACACCCATTCATTAGTGTTTAATTGCTTTCTTTTGACATCAGGCAGCAGTTATTATTGCATTAATTTAAATGAGAGTTTTGGCTATCAAGATTTGTTGACTTGAAGTGTAATTGAATGAAATCTGATTAAGGTTTTGACTTCTCTGGCCCAATTGTGATACAGGTTGGCATTCTCATTTATCAGCCCCTGTCTCCCCATATGGCTCAAAGTTGCACCAATGACTGGTGAATGACACAAAAAACCAAACAAAAGCAGCATACATTGTATGGATTTTCTCAACCGCTATTGTTTAATGGCTGTGTTTAATGTGACCTATCTGGAAAATGAGGACTACGAATAAAAAGCGATTACTAATAGTGGTGTTGCCTGCTTTTGCATTCATTAACACAGAAGAAATGTGTTAAACACTGCATACCACAGGGAGCCTGATGGTAATTACTTTGGAAAAGCAACTTGTGGCAATGCGGCTGTTACAGCTAGTTATCAGTTTGCCAAAAAAATGACAGTTCCTGCTTCATTTATTAGAAATGTGTAACAGTTTTCTCTCAACAGGAAAGTGGAGAAGAGTTTTCATCAAGCTGGGTAGGTTTATCTTTTAAGCAGCACTGAATCCCTACAGGCTGTTATTTGCTCATAGAAACATGGAGCTGAATAAAAGATATTTTGGTTTAGTACACTGGTGTGAGTTCGCCAGAAACATTATAAATGGGGTGGGGCTGTAAGTTCTTAAAGACTGTCAGCCTAGCAGGAGAGATCAAAACACTGCTTGAGTCTACAAGTGGAAAAAGACAACCTGAAGAATACAAGGAATTGTATTTTGCATTTTAATTTTTTTTTATCGTGTCTTTCTTAGGAGTGTGAATAATTTTATTCATGTTGCTGTAAACAATATGACAAATTGCTGGGAAAAATATTACTAAGTCCTATGTCTGTTTTTCTGAGTTTGTTTGTTATAGTTTAACACTTTCATTAACCTCTTTGGTTGGGTTTTGACGTATTTGACAATTATGATCAATCCCTCAGAATGTCTGCCCCTTTGTGATGGTAGCAATGACATGCCAAATAGTGTAAAGCCTGTAAACCAGATTTTTTAGGATTTTTTTGGTTTTACTTTTTTAAAAAGAAGTTATTAAGTATATAGGCATTGCTTTTGACAGCTAAATAGAATTTCAGTTTGTTAGAATACTACAGGTCTTATAAAGGTGTGTGCTATTCCTGCAGACAGAATTCACTTTTACCCATCACATTTCTTCTGCAAGTCTCCTTGCCAAAAACAAAACCAGCCAGTTAGTTAGCTGCCCATCTTAGGCACTGAAACCCAGCAATGTGATCTCCCCTTTTCCCCGCCACATATATCTATCTTTCTAAAGGCTGATTTCCAAAATCTAGCAAGCCACTGTCTGTGCAGAACCCTGACAGAATGTACCTTATGCTGCTGCTGACCTCACTGGACATGGGATATTACTTTTACTGCCTTCAACTGTGTGTGATTCAGAGCTTGGCTGGATCCACAGTATATGTAGAACAAGTTATAAACCATCCTGGCTTTTTTTTACCAGAATACAGAGTCATTGATTTCTCATTTGGAAAGTGGCCAGTCTGTCAAACAGAGATTCTTAGATCTCCTTTAAGCCAACCACGTATTACTGCTTCAGGGTGTTCACTCATGGGATAAATACCCTATCCTTATCCTTTATTGAGTCTAAGACGTGAAAGCAGCTGAAAGCTTATTTCTTCAGTTAGTAATGTTTCCCTAAAAATGAAATTTCTCCAGTAGAAAGGACAACTGTCTGCTGCATGCATAGTTTGATTTGTGAAAGGTCACCTTAGTTTCAGTAGTGCATGAAGAAATGGATCAGGGAATTAATGAGCCATCTAAGGATTTTCTGAGATGTATATTCTCTGTAATGCATATGTTATGATTCAGGAAAAAGAGCACAGTATCTTGCTTTTTTTATTTTTGATGGTTCCTGATAATGCCTGGCTTACAAAAATACTCAATTTTTGAAGAAATATTTTTCTCTGTCAGGGAGACAAATTATTTTTGATATTTTTAAGAATTGTTTTTTTTCCTAAATACATACTAGTTAAGTGTTGGGCCCTTTGTTACTTTGTGAAAATGATACTCTGACATGGTTGCCCCCTTCAGGTTCTTTGCATTGGAGACAATACCTTTGATTTGGATGAGACTCCAAAATGTCTTTAAACATTCTGAACTTTATCTCAGTAAGAGTTAATAGTATAGGACTAGCTTGAAACATAGATGATTGGACAGCAGATTCAGATGTTGACTTGCTGAGGAAAGGAATAATGAAAATTCCATTTCTCTAAACATATTTTATTTAATACTTTGAACGCTAACTCTGTGGAAATTTTGTTATAGTGCACCTAATGAAAAGGTACCAGGGAACTAGGGGAACAGTTGGCCAGTAATCCTCAATGTTTCCCAAATTAAAAGCAACACTGAAGTTGTATCTGGAAATCAGTTGATTGCAGTATAGAAATATCTGCAAGAAGAAATACTCCTTAACAAATTTACGATTACATTTTTTTAATACCTGTACATTTTCAATTTTTTTAAGGGCAATCACACACAGAAGTCTTTTCAATAGTTTGATTTAAGAGCTGTAAAAATGGATCACTAGGCTGGCATCAGCATTGAAATAAAAACACCATACATGTCCGACCATCAGGAAATAACATCTATTTCTGTTATAACTGTCTATAGGAAAATGTTCCATGCATATATTTTTGAGCCCTTTACAAAAGGTATCAGTTATGATGCTGCATGCTGTAATGATTTCTACAAATGACCCGATTAGTCACCACTCCTTTCTTTTTATATGATAATTTAAAATTCTTTACACTGAAAATTTATCTAATGTAGAGATATTAGAGTAAATTTCTTATTCATCTTCATTCTTCTTACCATATAATAAAATAAATTCATCATAATATTTGTAGATAAGACCTCAATTTATTTCTTGAGATTCTTTGGTTTAAAATTTGATTAAACCTGCTGAACTAAATAAAAACAGTATTTTTATTTTCTGATTTAAATACTCACATTCTTATGAAAAAATTCTTCTTTCACTATTGTGAGTTCAATGGGGAATCTTATGAGTAATGCAGTAAAGTAGTCAGGTCTAAATAAGAATCTTTTCTTGGTAACTAAGCATATGGCCATTTCATCTTCAGTGAAAAATATTTATTTTGGGATTTTTTTGTACTGAAATTATAAGAAAAAATAATCTGATATGTGTATCCTGGTTAACTACTACATTTAACATCCTCTAACTATAATGTAGTTCAAAGTAGTGGTATTTCATTATGAGTATTATGTTTAGGGACTGTCTTAGACCACATGAAAAATTGTATTTACTCTGAGTACCCTTTGAGTCTCTATGCTTGAAGATGCATCATCTAAATGAATGATTCTGTATTCCCTTGCGCCTCATTTTAAATTGAGAACAAAAGTAATATAACCACTCATATCATTTAATAAGGATTTGTGGAATACCATGTGAACGTAGTAAATACAGCAGAGAAGAGTACATGCAAAACTATTTTAACAACATTATAGTACCATTGTATTATAAGAGATTTAGAACAGAGATTAGCAACTGTTAATAAGCCTTTATCTCTGGCCACAAGATAAGCTTCTTAAAAGCACTGTGGCTTTGCCTCAGTTTAAGGGCTGTAGTACTAGTGGAGAACATCAGAATAAGGATCCTGTTCAGACTCTAGGTTTCTCTTGTGCTGTCTTCTTCTGGAAGAGACTCCGGAGGCTGGTAATTATGCTTCCATAATAATTTTGGCACCTCCATCAAGCAGTGCAAGTGAACCATGCTCCCTGGTATATACCACCTCACTGCCGCGCTGCCACTCGGTGCTCTCATGTTACCTTAGCAGAGTCTGTTTAGGTGATTCGTAATATGGACAGAAGGTTGATTTTGTTATTGTTAGTACATCTTTTTGGACATGCCAAAGTAAGACACAGCAATCCCTCTAAGGCAAAAGAACACTCACTTTTTGAAGAAAGTAACAGTTTTTGAAAAGAAACCTCCAGAACCCATTCCCTGCTGTCATCACCAAAAAAAAAAAAATTATCCAGAAAAAATATTACATATAGCCTTGCTTGTAACTTTTTTACCTCCACAACAAAGTCAAGGAACACTATTGATGAGTATAAATCCACTACCATTCTTTTCTAAGTACACCTGTTCCAGTGAACTACAACAGTAGAGGGTAATGGAAGTTTTAGGAATCCAGGTAAAGCCTGTATAATAACAGCAAGCACAGTCAGTCCTTTAATTTCCAAATTAATAATCTTTTTTAAAAAGATTGGTACTGCTGCACTTATTAATAACCTTCTGTGCACTCCTATATTGTAAAACCATTGCAGATACAGTGTTAATGTGGCTGGCAGTAGAAATCAAGATAAAGTAGGAAAAGGAATGCTATACTTTAGGCAGACTTCCAGTTCCTGTTACATCTTATCCCTTTAGCAGAGGTGAAACGTCAAGGGCCCATCATATTATGGCAACAGTAGGAGAAGTACAAACAATTGGAAGACATCTGATTTAAGCACTCTTGTTCAAAAAGCTTTCATGGAGATTTGCCAAGCTTACTGTGGGATCAAGAATGTAAACCTGAGACAGTTCTGCCTATAACCAGTAATTCCTGTAGTCTAAGGTGATGTTCACACCACCTCCTGCCTGGAAAAATTTCAAGCTTCTCTGGGCAATGACAACACGCAACTGCAAGGAGCCACCAGGTGCAGCTGCCAAATCTTGAATCCCATAGCTTCTTGTAAGTGCATGCCAGCTCCCCTCATTCACTTTATTTCCTTCATCCTGAGTGTTTATAAGGCATACTAGCAAATGCTAGTTGACACTTCCAAGCCTTGAAGGGTGGTCTGGAGAAAGACTAATCCTGGTTCAATGCCTGTGTTTGTTAGCACAGAATGCTTTCTTGCAGACAGATAAAAATCAGAACTCTATTCGAAGAACCACCTGTTTGCTCAGTTTGGGAATTTCTTTAGTTATCATTTTTGTTGCATTTTATAAATAATCCAGAAAATCTTCAGCATCAGTGAAGCTAAAAGCATGCTCATTTTTAACGACAGTATAAATATTAATCACAATCACCAGTCAAGACTGAGGATTTTATTTGGCATAACATGTACAACCATGCAACAATTATGTAAAAATGGAAGTTATTATGAGCTGTAATTAATATACTGTGTTACCAGCTGACTCAAAGCACTTTGCTCAGCATCCTTGGTTTTAAAGACTGCATCTGAGTGGTGGTAAAATGTATACTAAATTCAGTAAAGCACATCAGCAGCCCTAGGCTTTCTCCTCTACTGGTGACTACCACTGAATTTTATTTCTACTGGAATCTTGCTATTAAAAAAAAAAAAAGCAGTATAATTGCTGATTTACTACCACTGCTTAATCTAATTCAGTTATTAGTGGTCTATTAGCATAACAGAATTTGCATTTTATTTCACAGAAAATGTTATGACTCCACCTGCCTTAGTTCAGAAAATGTATCAGAAACAAAAAAAAAAAAATGGTACAAGCAAAGAAATTACAAACTACTTACATTTACTAAAACAACCTAAATATAAAAGTGGAAGGTGTAGTGGTGCATGTAGAATATACAGTCTTTGCAAGTGAACTAAAAGTGTACCAGCCCCCTCACATCCTTCAGTTCCATAACTCATTTTCCATTTTATTAGGTTTCCAAAAACTCAGAAGTAATTTTCAAATGTGCTGCTATCACATACTACTATCCTTGTAAAATTTTATTCATTGTGAAGCCTGTGAAAGAAAATGTGCAAAGACATATGCAGGGATATAGTGCTTTATCAAACTATAACATTGCTAAACATAAGTGTCTTCCTATTGACTTGGACCTAATCCAGACACAAGAGATCATAGAAAAATTACAAGTTATCACTCTCTGCCCAGAATGAGGTGATCAAAATGATAACAAATAAAGGATATTTTGACTGACAGTTTATATGTATTTCATTATATTTTTGCACTTCCTTTGAGGTTCAAGTCCTAAGGTGACAGCTGACATTTTAAAGGTGACTCATTACATTTCTTTACAGAGTCCCCTAACAGATGGAAAGGTCTTTGTTTCCCAGGGAACCCTGACAGGTTATGATTTCTAGAGCTTTTAATCATTTTAGCAACACTTATACACATCTGCCAATTACTCTATTCAGTGATGTTAATAATACAGCTATCTGAGAATGACAAAGAACACTCTTCTTTTCTTGAAAACACAACTTTTCCATCAAGACTGGAAACACAGAACAAAAACACTTTTGAAGAGCTCTTTTCTCCCAGTCAAATTAGTGTGCCAGGGTGTTTGGCCCCGTGAAGATGGAGTTCATTTTCCCACAGCAGCCTTCGCAGTGCCATGCTCTGCATTGGTGGCTGAAAAGGTGCTGATAACACACCAGTGTTTTGGCTCCTCCTGAGCAGGGCTGGCACAGCCTCAGTGCTGTCCCCCCAACATTCCAACTTCACTCCCACCCCTAACAGTACCCTGGAGATGGGAAAGACCTTGGCACAGGACATAGCTAGGACAGATGACCAAAGCAATAGTCTCTATGATGTCTTCTCAGACATGAAAGCTAAGAGAAAGGAGGAGGCAGGAGGCATTCATTATTTATGTCATTTGTCTTCTGGAGCAATCGCAGCTTGTACTGAAGTCCTACTTTCCAAAAAAGAACTGGACATCTACACCTGATGGGAAGTAGAAAATAAATATTGTTTTCCTTTGCTAATGTAGATGGTCTTGCTTTTGCTGTATTAAATTGCCCTTATCTTTTCCCATGAGGGTTTTTTGCATCTTATTTTCTCCGTCTACTGTCCTTCTGTGGAGGGGACTGTTGGAGCAGTTTGGTGGGCACCTGGAGTCCAGCATAGGTCAATCCACCACAAACAGCATTTATAGTAACAGTAAAATTTTATTTTCATAATACATATCCACAGAGCTTTTCTTCTCCTCTCCTGAGCTACAGTGAAGCTATAAATCATTAAAACATACAACCGATAAAACATGACAAGCTGGCATCACACAAATAATTAAAATCAAAGTCACTGTGCAGAAGTGATAATTTTGGTCAGGTACAGAGTAATGGCCTTCACTGTGGTGCTTTTTTCTGGTCATGATAGCGAGCACTTGAAGCTCCCAAGGCTTCAGAATAGAAACAGCAGATGTGTGTGTACCAGCAGATGTGGTAGCTCGACCTCATGACTGATATGCAGCTCATTCATTCATTATAGAACTGAGGCTGCAGTCCCCTTATGGAAACCAGGTATGTTTTTGCAGTGATGCTACAAGGTATGCACAAGAAGTTAGGTAGATTTTACAAAGCAATGACACTAGGATGTTTTGGGGGGATTTTTTTGACATTTATATTATGTTCAATATGAGCAGAAATCTGAGCATCTAAATAAAAACTTTTTATACTAATATATAAAACTTTTTCAGAAAAAGTATTTTTACAACATCTTGTACTTTTTTTTTTTTTAATTGGAGGAAATTTTATTCTGATACCTACTACAAAAAGTAAATATAGACCTAATGTTCTGCAATGTAACAACAACTTAACTATACCTTAGTAACAGAACCTTTTCCAACCAAATTTTAAAGAAGTATCAATTGAAGATTTTGTGTCATCAGGCAGTTCTTAGTATGATTTAATATCATTACAATAGCATTTGAAGACCCTAGAGAAGGAGTCACAGCTTCTTTTTAAACACTACTGATAAGCAGTGAAATGTCTCATATTGAAAAAGTATTATAGAAGCAAAGCAAAGCAAAACAAAAAAATATTTCAGATAGAGAAAATCTTATTATTTCTAGACCAGTCACAACTGGAGTAATATGACAGAATTAATAGGTTATGGTCTCCACAGGCAATGTGTACTGGAGCCAGGAATTTAACTTGCATTTCCCTATTATTCTAATCCAGACCTTGAACTATTGCAACCACTTTCTTTTTCAGGAAGATCAGATAGGTTATGGATCAGACAGGCAGTTCCTAGAATTTGAACCTGTTCCACAACAGTTTTTAAACTCCAGCCTTTAACCTCTTCTCTGTACACATTGTATAAACTCTGCCATTCTTCCAGCAACAAAATTGTCAGTTGGGGTGTTTCCCATAATTTTCTTAGGGGCCTTAGACCCCTAGGATCCTTGACATTTCTGCATATATTCTCTTTAAAAAAAAGTATGGACTATTCAAATGCTCTTCTGTAAAGTAAAATAAGTGGCAGCTGGCACCATACAGTTCTGCTATAATGAAAACATGAGGTGGTTGCCATTACACAGTCCTGCACTAATGAGAACAGTAGGAATCTAGCATTACAATGGTCTAATGAAAACAGGAAATGGCTGGCATTAGATTGGTATAATGAAAACAGGAGGTGGCTGGCATTATGCTTATACAATAAATAAATTAAGATTTCTGGCCCTACCAATCTCATCTACATTATATATGATTCCAGTGTGCAAGAGAGAAGCTTATGCGAAATCAGCGAGAGTGACAGTAAAGATCATTCTTTGTTACATCACCTCAGAAGCAGAGGTGTATAAGTGAACTGCTTATTTCTTTTTAGTGGTTATACATGAACAAAACAGGCACATGATTTTAAAAACTGACACATAACCTATACAGACTCTTCTACTTAAAAATATCCAGAAGTTGCTTGTTTTTTGGTGCCTGTCGTGCTTTAATGTGAAAGGTTAAAAATAGCTTATACAAAAGTAAAAACTGATATGACTGGACTTTTTAAAATGAATCTCACACTTAGCTCTCCCAATCTGGGCTAAGTATGCAATTGATAATACTTTGGGGTGTTTAATGCAATATAGAGAATGAGATCAATAGTTGCTGAGAAATAAAGAAAAGAAAAAAAAAAGACAAAGAAAAAATTTAATCACAAAATCAGTCATTTAGATAATGTGCTTTCTTCTAAAAAACAGAGGGGTCAGGTGGTTTCCTTCCTTGTTCTTTAAACTAACCCTTCCAGTTGAGTCTTTTTAATTACTATAACAAAATACAGTTTTCCGTGTAGACAATGAATGGACCACCGTCTTCCCTTTTATTGCAACTTTTAGAGCCATCTGAAACTGATAGATTCTCACTCTCCCTAATCTGGCTGAATTCACCATGAAGTTTGTACAGTTCAAGGCCAGTACATTAAGTCACTGCCTCAACCACTCATATGGTACCTTTCAGCCACTTGGTCTCCCATTTCTCATCTACAAGCTCAACTGCATTGTTTCTGGATATTTTCCACTGAAACCAAGAGATTAAATGAAGCAAGAAAATGTTTGGAGTATGATTTTCAAAGCAGCAATTAGTGTGCTGGAATGTTCCAGCATAAAACACTGTGCTTCCTGCAGCCTGTTATTCTGCTGATAGCTTTGGTTTCCACACTCAGATTGCAGTGAAAATATTCCAGTCAGGTAGCTTGGAGTGAAACAGCAGTGTGATGCAAATAAGGAACAGATAATCAAATCAAACTTTCTAATCGAGTTTTGCTATGCTGACTCTCTTATTTCTCTCTAGCCTGCAGTTTGCATGTTTTACAACACTGCAGAATTAGCTTAAAGAGTAAATACTTGTGAGTTTATTGAATCCTGTCATGTCTCACATATACAGAAGAACAAATGCAGGAAAATAATCTTCCTGTGCTGCTTCTATTATTACTTTAATTTCTTTGCATCTTTAGTGTGGTTCTGATTGAATCCTTTTGAAGGAGGGGAATAGAAGATGAAGAAGCCAGAGGGGTAAAACAGGGTGACTTCTGTTAATAAATTTTTACTTTCTTTTTCTTTTGTTTTTATTTCTTCATCAAGCAACTGAAGAAAAAAACTAAAACAACAAAATTCTCACACCTTATGGACCAGATTTTAAACTAAAATGCATGGTACTGGAAGTAGCATATGCCTTGGAAAATCTGCTGTTATGTGCTGTGTGTGCAAGCCGCAGACGTGGCTTAATCGAGATAGGAGGCGACACGTGCCGTGCATCTGAGATTAGTGTCTGGACCTCAGCCATTAATGCTGGCATCCCAGGAACTGACTCACTCCCCTGCCAAACTTCTGCTGGGATTTGGGTTCACTGAATCCGACTCAACGGTCTTTAATCCCCCCAAGCAGTATCTCTTTGAATTGTGGAGCTTGCAAAACATCCAGGTGGTGGTCCAGCCACGACAGTGTCTTCATAAGATCAAGAAACAGCCTGCTCTCTTTAAGAGTTCTACTATTCAGAAAGTTTCTAGCCCTCTATCATACAAGTCTGAATGTCAAAGCTCCTTTTCCTTTGGTTCATTATACTGAGTGGACAATAGTCATATTGCCCTTCCAATCTCTTTGAAATATTTGAGATCTTACAAATGTCATATGCTATAAATCTACTTGATGGGTCTCATCATTCTGTAAGCAATATTTTTCATTAGCTTTGCAATAAAATGGCATTTTGCCCTATTTTCAAACTAACAAATTTTGTCAGGGTTGGCATCTCTATTACATTACCAAATATATCAGTCAATACCACCTGGTGTAATTGAGTCTTGTTATATGATTCAGATAGTTGCTTAAACTATGGATTTTTCAAAGTCAAATTTTCTGGCAGGAAGAATATTGTTTTAATAAAATTTTAGATAAATAGGTAGTATATCACTGTAACTACTACTCTTTATTTAAGATAATTAATTGGCTTCCATGTATAATATTCAAGATCATTTATATTTTTTTGCACACAAAAAAATCTGTATAAAACCATTTCAGTATGCTTTATTTCTATCTTACGCTGCATATCAAAACTAACACCTGACACTCATAGTAGAACATGAATGAGTGTGACAGCAAAATCCCTATAGGAGCCAAGATTTTTGTTTTAAATAATATTAGGAAATATGTTCTCTTCTGGCTTTCTAAGTAACTAAGGAAACTGGCACTATGAAAAAGGTGCCTATCTTTTAATGGAATGTGAAAATTAAAATTTAAAATCTAGCAACACAAGCACTCAAGGAGAAGAACCACATGAAGGTAAAAAATTTAAAACTGAGTAGCACAGATTCAGCTAAACTACATTCTGAGACAAACCTTTCCCATAGATGTATTCACCTATAACAAAGGACAAATTCTATGTTACTACATGATTAGCTAATCAAAAGTTTGTCATTACCATATGTGCATCTTTAATCACATTTTGGAGCATCCATTAAATTACAGATATTGAAATGGCATCTAGACATTATTTATTTAAACCAATGAAGGTTTTTTGCTTGTATTTTCATATTGGAGAAATATTTTTGAAATTTACATAAATATTTAAAGTGTCCTTATCATAACACAATAAAAAGTCTGGATTATAATCAGCATTTCAGCAAATAACAGAGCTATTTGTTTCTGCCCACATTATTAATCCAAATTATTTTGTATATTTTTCTCACACATTATATTTTTATTGCTTCTTTGAGCACTATAATTTCTTTGATGACAAACACTGAGATTTTTAAAGTGTGTATGACCATGAGAGATTTACATCTTAGCTACTCTCTGAATTTTCAGTGTACATAAAAAGTATTTTACTACATGGTATAGTTGTGCCAGATCCAATCAACTAAGTGGAGCTCACCCTTACCAATTCTTGGGACATCTCCAAGAAAAACAGAGAGCTCTACTAAGTAAACTAGACTGTTTACCAGGTGATGCTGTCCTTTTCTCACATGTCAACATTAAACTAATCAATATTAGTCAAGACTATTCCACTCAGTAAGTTTCCTGCCTTTTCAGAGCTTATAGAAGATAGGCACTCATTCTCCTCCTTCTTATACTAAGATGAATTGAAAATTATGTTCTCAGTTTATATGGACTCTTTCCAAATGTTCTGTCAACTGTAGTAGTATTCCACAGCCTTGAGCATCTATTACATGGCTGCCAGAGGTAGAAGAAACTAGTACTGCTGCTCCTAGTGGGTTCATCTGAAGCCCCATTTCCACTGCCATCCTGGTTTGGGGAAGACTGGAGAGCTTGTCTTGCCTTGAGCTGCATCTTTTTGGATTGGAAGTAAAACAACATGTCATTGGTTATTAATGGCTCAAAGGCAGTTTTACTTAATATTTACTTTTGTGGATTTTTGGACAAGATTTCAATTTGAATTATTATATTATCAAAAAAAAGATTTCCTATCTTCAGGAATACATTGGAGCTCTTCAGAAAAATTACTGTTTCTGTTCATGCAGGTAGTTTCACTATAACAAATGTTTGTACAGTTACTATGTGAATGAAAATTATTTACAGAATATTAGAAAGTGCCCTGTGTGACCACACTGCCCTGTGTGAGATGTAATTGGTAAATAAAAAAACTTCCTTGTATTTGGCCATGAAATGTATCTCTTGGAACTCTGGTAATAGAGAATAACAGTAGTTTATAACCATGTAAAATTTTGTCTCTCATTAACCATGTATTCTTATTACATGCAATGTAATTATACTAGCCAGGGAAAGATTTCATATCCTCAGGGAAAAGTCAAAGCTCTCTAGGAATGGTGTAAATTTATTTCTAGCATATCTCCTAATGCAACTTTTGGCTGGGATGAGCAGGGATAGTGCTCTACTGACAAACAGGGAAGACCTGCTGGCAGTCTTAGATGTGGCTCGAATTGTAGTGTCTCCAAAATTATTAAGTTAAGGACCTGGAGGTGAAATGGGAAGGCAAGCATATTTTGGATTCTGAACTTTACGACTGTGTGTTTCTTCTAATTCAGAATGTTGCATGGGTACTCTCTGAGTAGCTGCCATGAAGGAAAAGGATGTCAAGGAAAGCTAAGTGACTTTTTAGGAGAGCCTAAAGACAGCTGAGGAGTTAATCATAGAATCAAAGAAACTTTGGCTGGTCTCAGTTCCTGGGAAAACCAAAAAACACATATTGTTTGAATTCATGTCCACATCCAGGTAAGTGAAACAAGAAGAGTAATCAGGAATACTCAACATGGAATTTTCAAGAGTAAAATGTGCATAAAAAACCTTTTATTAGTGTGTTATTTAATGACTGAGTACATGACAGGACAAAATGGTAGATGAAATTTTCCTTGACTTTAGTGAGATTGTCATTCTCCACGGATGAGGAAGTATGTGCTGAGAAAATAGTTAAGTGAGTTTGTTTTGAGGTTTGAATATTAACTCAGCCACAGACAGCAAGGACCAATGGTTAAATGTCTTTCTGGAGATCAGAGAGAAGTTCAATTCCATAGAAGTCCATGGTCAGACCTGTTAAGCTCAACATTTTCAGTGACCTTGATAGTAGCACAAACTGCATTTAAAACATTTGCAGACAAAATAAACTGGAGAGAGTAACTGTGGCCATGAAAAATGTCATAACTCTACCCAAAGAGATTGCAATAAACTTCAGCAATAGAGGAAAACAAAGCTCTTGAGGTTCCATAAGAACAAGTGGAATGATCTGAACTAAGGGAGAAATTATACCACACATTCACAGAGGTTAGGAAGGGACTAAGTGAGTTAAAGCACTTCTGAAGAGAGCTTGAGGGTTATGGTGTACACAAGGTTGGAGATAATTCCACATTGCTCTTTCTTTGTGAATAAGACAAACTACATACTGAGTATGTAACTGTTATATACTATAGATACTGATAAGAAACTCTTGGTACAAGATCAAGAGAAGTTATTCTTCCCTTCTACTTTGCACAAGAGAGCTTGCATATAAAATACTACATCCAGTTTAGGACTACTCAGTTTAAGAGAGATAAAATTGAATTGAAGAGGATCTAATGGAGGAATGAACTTTTGTTATAGTCCATGGGAAGAATGCCCATTGGAGAAGTTTGTGGAGGACTGTCTCCCATGGGAGGAATAACATGCTTGAGAAGGGAGAAGGACTCTTTTCCTTGAGGACCTGCCACCGCCCCGCATGTGCCTGGCTAGCTGGATCTTCGCGGGCCACGACACTTCCCCACTAGAGCCGACAGCACGGGGCTATTTGGCTTCCTTTGGGGTGGCACAGGCTCACTGGTGGTATCAGCTTGAGCGTCCTTAAAAGGACGAGCAGTGATTTCAGCTCTGCTGTCCTGAAAAGGTCAGGCAGTGGCAGCTCTTATAAGGAGGTGCTCCCAAGGAGAGGCAGAAGTCAGGCTTCTTGTCAGAGAGGT
This sequence comes from Alaudala cheleensis, assembly GCA_013398995.1. NCBI lineage: Eukaryota > Metazoa > Chordata > Aves > Passeriformes > Alaudidae > Alaudala > Alaudala cheleensis. The sequence goes on from VWYE01017809.1 coordinate 228,547, forward strand.
CTTTATTCCATGCAGCTCCAGGGCAAAAAGCCCTTAACAAGACACAGCACTCTCTTTTATACTGTAGCTAAGGGGTGGGGATTTCAGACAGACCAATGGGTGAAGGGATTGAAACAGTAACCAATCAGGGAGAGGATCAAAAAGTAACCAATCAGGGAGACAGTACAAACGAGGAAGTAACTGGGGAACCAATAGCAACTGGGGACCTGCTATACATTACCTGAGGGTTATGTAACTTCTAATTAGCAAAACTTCTGGAAAAGTTCTTGGGGAGCCGTTTTGTTTAGCTAACAACCATTATAGAACATAAGGTAAAACATATAAAACTATACAAAACATTAAACTAAGCATCATCTGCCCTTCAGGGGAGTGCAGTCTCCCTTGTGGTAGCTGTCTGGGCTACCAGAAGGAGCTGCAGCGGCAGAAACAGTATGTGATTAACTGATTGCAACCCCCATTGCCCATCTCAGGGGCATGCACCCACTGAAGGGAACTGAGGGGAAAGAGATAGAGAGTCAGGAATAAAGCTAAGTCTGGGAAGGTGCTCTTAAGTCTTGTTTTACTTCTCATTATTGTGCACTTATTTTGGTTGGTAACAAATTCAATTAGATTCTCAAAGTTGGGTCTGTTTTGATGCTAATTATGAGTGATCTCTCCCTGTCCTCATCTTGACACAGGAGCCTTTCATTGTTTTTTCTCCCCTGTCCCATTGAGGAGTGGTAGAGCAGCTTTCTTGGGCATCTGATATTTAGCCAGATCAAACCATCACAAATGAGCTCAACAGCATTTAAATCTCATTGTCAATAAGGAAGAGAGAGAATAACTGATAGCGGAAACTTCCTCATCTTATCAATTCCTCACCAAAATCAAACTCAGACAAAAATTAGACAAAGATTTATTCTAAACCTGAAATGACTAAACAAACTATTTCTGTTTTATATTCAGTCATCTCTTTCAAGGATTTATTCATTAGACCAAGTATATGCTTAGCATGTCTGAATTTAATTTTTTCCTCAGCTGTATTTTTCAGGGAATCAAAAGTGCCTTTGTTAAGTCAGAAGTCTGAGCATACACTCTGGTTTCTGTTAATAGATCTCACTGAATGCAGTTAACAACTACAAGCCTGTTAATTTAATTAAATATGCATGGGTATCCAGAACTATCTCAGATGTCCTATATCATCATCTCATGGTTATTTTTTTCTCTGTCAGTTTCTTTTTTTTTTTTTCTCATAGCATGACATTCTTCAGTTTTTTTAAGACAAGAGGAAGAATGATGAGAAGTTCCAGGGAGAAACAATACCAGATTTCCTTACCCAAAACCATGTTGTGGTAATATTTATGCCTGATGTTTTGTTTCAATAGCTTCAGAATTCAGCCAACTCAATAATTTACCAAACCATGTCAGCTGCAAAGAAAAGAAACAAGATATGTGGGAGGCCTTGGATTTTTATCTTTATAGGACAAATCCTTTCAAAAATTTTTCTAAAGCCGTTTGTCTTCTTTCCTGAGAGAATAAAAGGGAAAGCAATTTCAACTCAGAATATCTCAAAGTGGATCTCTCTGTCTGTTATGCTTTCTCAAGGTTTTTCTAAGTCACCTGAGAATATATGACCACACTCAAGAAGAACCTGAGCATCATAGAGATGCAATTTGCATTCAGTGTAGCACACACATTTTTAAAATATGATTTTGTTCTAATGCTTCCTGTGTAACATCTTCAATACTTATTACTATCAGCTCCAGTCAGCTGGAGCCACCTACAGCAGTAGAGAGAAAAACCATCAGAAGACAAAAAAACCCCACAAGAATTTTTAGAAACCATATATCATTTTCATTCTTAATGTTCCATGGGCAATAAAGAAAGAACTGGAGGCTCTTGATGGCCTCCACGTACTGGAAGGAAGATGAAGGGTGGCGGCAGTCTTTTGTCCCTCTCACTCCCAGACTGACTTGAACCCCCATGTGCCCAGAGTACCCTTGAGGAAGACAGGCTGCTGTGGGTAGTGCTGCCTGAGGCACGGGATTTGGCCAAACCCTTGGGAAGTAGATGAAGGGGAAAGGGTGGGAAAGCAAAGATGAGGCCATGCCATGTGCTGAGTCTCCCGTTGTCATCTCCTGGCATGATCGATCAAGTCCTTCCCATCTCAGTTACTACACAGATAAGATACACCTTTGATCCCTTGGGACTTCCCTGTCCAAAACCATCTGGTCCCAGATATAGTAGAATGCCAGCAAAGCTAATAAAAGGAACAACACACAATTAATTTAGCATGTGATTAAGCTGATATCTTTATTAGGGCAAGAGGAGATTAAGTGGGTTTTACAAATGGAATGATAACCAAATTTTTCAAGAACAAGCAATGAAATTTCCAGCTAGAGGATACTCCAAAAATTGTGTCTTGCTACTGTGTCCTGTTAAAGCCAAAGGCAAACTTTTTCAGCTCCTTGCATAAGGGTGGAACTGTGAAAAAACTGTGTCAAAAGCAGATAGTTGTTCTATGATGTTGTTTCTACCAGCTCTATAGCATATGTATGTGTTGACAAATTTAGCAACAGCTGCTTTATTTGCAATATTCAATGTTAGGTTATTGATGCTGTGCCTTGCTGAGGGAAGGCTTTTTTTGTAGGAAACTGCAGCTAAATGTAGGATTTCATCCTGCCTGAACCCAAAAGGAAGTGAAGCAGCTATTCCCACCACCTTTTGAATTATCAAATTGGAATACAAGTACATTATATATTAGAGGTTTTAGCGTGAATCTCTATCCACGGAAATCTATTTTCATTTTACTTCTTCTGTTTGTTTGTTTGTTTAAAAAAATCTAGAAGTGTTTCTAAAAAAAAAAAATCACTAGTTTCCTCCAGCACAAAAGTACTCATCGCACCTTTTATATCAACCTGTGCATTCTTCCAGCTTGGCAACATTCCTAACAAGGGTGTATGAAGAGTCATGAAGTGCCTTGTTCTCACCTTGATGAGCACTTAAAATGTAATTCATTGTTGCTCTCAATTATTATAGATTCCACAAGTGTTTACTATTTCTGGAATCCTGGAAACTCACAGCCACATGATGATGAATTAATGTAATGATTTGATCTATTTTAACAGGAATTTGGTGGCAAGGCAAAATAAGATATTTAGGCTAATTTGCATGGCTACTTCTTGAAACTTTAATGAACTGTCCAAAAGTTGTGCTAACATTATGGTGGAAAAGATACTCCAGAATAACTTTTTTTTCACCCTGAGAAAAAGCAATTTCTTAAAAAAAAAAAAAAGAAAAAAAAAAAAAGAGAGAGAGAGAGNAAAATGCCGGCCTGGGCCCGGTGGCCCCCTGGTGTGGACTCCTGGTGCTCTCACTCTCAGGGGTCTTTCAGTCCAAGAGCAGGTTTAAACAGTCCCAAGAAAAAGGAGAAAAAAGAGTCCAGGGATCTTCTCTGCCCCAGCTAGCTAAAACTAACTAAAAAAGCAAAGCAGATACCTGCCCCGTGGCCTGTCTGTGTTTCAGATGAACANAACATACATGTTATTCGTATTACTTATGTAGAAGATCCTCTTTAGTCATGCAATTACATTCCCATCTAGCTCCCAAAGAATGTGTTCAAATGCTCAGAAATTTGACAACTACTATCCGTCTTACTCACTTTATCAAATTTCTTTCTTCTGCAGATAAAAACTGAAAAACCTTCAGCAATTTTTTATCAAACTTTCAGATATTTTGTCAATCTTTTCCTTCCTCTTCTTCCATCCACCTGTGGTTTGCTTTTTGGTCATAAAAGCAAGCAGATTCTTCCTTTCTTTAGTCTCCTTCCTGCATATTTGTCCTGGTTTAGGGCAAATCTGGGAGGAAACCTCCCAAATGGAGGTCCCGCTGGGAAGCAAACCAAAACGGCCCTTCCCCCCTATTGGTTTGGGGAAAAATCTCTCTAGAGATGAGTGGAAAAAAACTATTTATTTAACAAAGTGCCTACAAACATAAAAATGAATAATATAAAACAATAAAACCAGGCAAAATTGAGAAAGTCCTTGCCGTGGGAGCTCAGCTCACTCAGCCTGTTATCAGTCCCTCTGGTGCTGGAAAATGCCGGCCTGGGCCCGGTGGCCCCCTGGTGTGGACTCCTGGTGCTCTCACTCTCAGGGGTCTTTCAGTCCAAGAGCAGGTTTAAACAGTCCCAAGAAAAAGGAGAAAAAAGAGTCCAGGGATCTTCTCTGCCCCAGCTAGCTAAAACTAACTAAAAAAGCAAAGCAGATACCTGCCCCGTGGCCTGTCTGTGTTTTAGATGAACAGTCCAGGTGCTGGAATGCGGAGGAGTGAGCTGCTTTTCTGAAAACAAACTCCGTGCTTCTCGCTTCTCCCCCTTCGTTCTCAGAACAATCTTAAAGTTACAGAACAATATCTAACACAGACAGAACAGACAATATGGGGATACAAGCATCATAAAGTCACCCTAGGACAATATTAAATATTTACAGGCTAGTACTAGATCTAGAATGTGACTAAAAGTGCATGTCAGAGGTTTTTGCTAGGTCATATTTGATCCTGATGCAAATACATCCTTTGTTTGGGACAATATTGGCCCTTACATGCCACAAAGGATGAACAGAACACTTATTTCCTTTAGCATTATACTACAGAAAGAAATGGACTGTGAACAAAATAAATGTGTTACTCAACAACACAAGGTGCATTTTCATTTTGTATAACAGTTTCAGAGCATATCCTGTCTGCAAATGAAGAACAATTTTTCAGCATTGGCTTTATTAAAAACCGACCAAGTTTTGGCCTTTCCTTACAGACTTCTGACACAACTCTTAGAGCCATATAGGATTTTTTCACCCTGTTTTAGGAAGGAATCATTATTTCTGGCAGATGGCATTGTAGACTGCAGGAATAAGGCCTTTTAAAATAATTTTGGGAAGATGGATTAGCTTCTGGAACTTTTCTGTACAGAAATGTAAATGACAGAGATTTCCCTAAATAAATAGCTTCTAGTCTTGCAAAATAATCAGTCACTTTTGAAAAAGTTTGTTCATAATGTGCATTCAGTGGGAACAATCAGTGAACATTAAGCAGACAACATTGAAATCATAATTTAAATTTAAAATAATAATGAAATGATTATTCAACCAAACAAATCAATGTTACTTAAAAACAAAATAATAATAATAATTAAACTACAGTCAACTTCAAAAAAAGAGTTTAACTCATTTACTTGGATAAAGAACACTTTCTTATCTACTAAATAGGATCAAAAATACAAAAATCTGGTGACTTGCTTATGTTATTTATTAACTTGATAGAAAGATTACAGAAGTCTCTGCAATATGCAGAAGGTCAAACTAGATGGTTTACACTAGTGCTTTGCAGGCTCAGCACTGATGAATCTATGATACCCTCATTCCTTGCAACATGCTGCTATTTCCAAATTATAAAAGGCAAGAGGAAAACTCTTTAATGAGCAGCTTATTCAGTTACTTTTCACTCTAGGGAACTACTGCTACTGCCACTGAAACATTTGACACTGGACATGTCAGAATAGAACATCATGTTGAACAGTCTTCTGCTCTGATCCAAAAAGTCAGGAGGTTCACAGATTTATCTGATCAACTACATGGAAAGCTTCTTGACACCTTTTTTTTTTGTTTTAAACAAAGATTCTGGATGGGCTTATTTACTCTGTTCATAAATATTTGACCATTATATTTGCTTATGCAACACAAACACATCATTATTTAAACTAATCCTTAGGGATCTTTCTTTTGCAGTTATGCTTTTTATAGTACTCTGCTCTTTGTATAATTTAGGTTTTGAAAGTCTGTTATTGCCAGCAGTTTAAGCTTGTACAGAGTACATAAACACACAGATGTCAAAGAAAATGTTTAGTCATTTTGTGGGTGTTTTGGTTTATTCCATTCATTCCATTTTAAAATTACCTTAAAAAGAAATAATTGTTCATTATGCTAGGGTATAGCATCATACCGTGGCTAAAGGATTCCATTTGAGGCTACTGCCATCTAATATTACGGAAAACTTCTTCCTCTCTAAATTCATCTGTCTATATTTCCCTAATCATGTACCCCATGTCAGTATTGCTAAACAAAATAGGGTTGAGGCTAGTCCTGCACCCTAAGGGACAGGTTGGTTCACATTTGTATTTTTCATAGCTAGCTATGTCCTTCGAGAATATACTGGTCTCATGGGACACAAATACCTCATCCCCAGATTCCCTCTACAATCTCTGTGATGCCCTTTGGATCCCACAAAACTGCTAACTAGTCTTTGCCCATGAAAACAGGGGTGGGGAGAGAGTGTCTTAATACAGAATGCTTAAAGCAGTGTCTTCAGGGGACACCCCACGCTGGAAGTTCAAGAACAGTATTTTTGAATCCAGGCTGGTAAGGAGTAAGAGGACTGTGAGGACTTTACGGAAACCAGAAATAATACAATTTATAGAACAAACACCTTTAGTGTTTCAAAGATATATTTGTTAGTGATTTTACTATATCCTTTCAAGCTACTATGCTCTATTTCACCTTGTGACTAGTCTTATGCCTAATGCTACCTGCAGTGGCCGTGCTGTCAGTCAGGTTACTCTTCCTAAACAATACTGACAGCAAACGTTTCTCCTTGCCTTGACCAGCCGTGACAAAACTTATCAAAGGGGTTCTTTTCTGGAGATTTGAGAGAAGACATTCTCCATCCCTACATCGTGGAAGTCTTTGCTCTGTCTGCTAAAAGGGCTCATTAGTGATGATGGACATGGGTTTACAAAAAAACTTGATCATTTCTTTCCTTCCCTGATGGAGGAAGTATAGATAACTATTTTTATTTTTAAAAGTTCATTTCTGTAAAAGATTTATCTTTTCCTTTAATAGACACAAGTTCTTGAAGAGTTAAACTGTATTTCAGGATACAGTTTTCTGGGAAAAACTCTGAAACCACAAAATCTGTGGGAACTGCAAGCACCAGCACACCTGCATTTACTGAATCTCAGAAGAAAGTCTGGAAATGAGAACTGCACACTGGAAAGTGTGGGCACTGATCTGGAAATAGAACCAGTGCCCAAATTCTTCAGAGTCAGAGAAATGATGGGAAACTGATCCTCTGAGTTGCTGTGATTGTTCTGCTAGGATGTCTCAAGATAGCAAGCAGCTGTCTTGAGAGAGGTAGTTCAGATCAGATCAAAGTTCAGCTCCTGTAGATACCTGTTTTAGGATATCTCCCTCAGGTTTTGAAATTCAAGTTTTATAATTGCCCTTCCAAAAGACAGCAGGGAAAATGTCATCTACAGCAATTGTAAAATTAACGGGTATCGAGAAAAGCTGATTTAGGAAAAGAAGACAAACAGTCAAACAGACATACACAATGAATATGCTAAAATAATTTTTTAAATATAGTGAATGAATAGGGAACTTTATTTGTAATTGTTCATAACTCAAGATCTAATGAGCAGCCCAGCAGATAAAGAAACAGTAGCTTTATACAGATAAAAAATAAGTATTTTTTCATACAGTGTGTGATTTAAAAAGTGAATTTTATTTCCATAGGAACTTGATAAATCTCATAAAGTGCCAAACGTTCAAAAAGTGAAGTTCCTTCTGTACTTACATAAGACAGAGGTCTGGATGAAACTTTCAGTTCTAGAAGCCCTATACAGTTCATGCCTGGAACAGGAAAGCATGACCAGAGAAAAAGGTCATTTATCCTTGTCTTGTTTATCATATTCCTCTAATCATTCCCTGAAGCCTATGGGATGTTAGTCAAAATACATCATCTATTGTTTTCTGCTACAGAGACACTAATCTTCTTGGGAGACCTGTAGGATTTTCACAAATGTCACCTTATAGACTGAATTCAGTACTGAACCTAATTATCTTCCACCTGAGATGGATTCATTCTTTCGAGAAATATGAACTAATAAACTATGTACTCTCCCACAGTTCCCATGCAAATTGATTAAATGAAAACAACTTTTTCTGAGGGTTTATATAAAGAGCTGGTTTTATATAAATAACTATATACAGATTTACTTTGATGATGCATACTTCTTTCTATATAAAACTCAAGCATTCTTCTATCCTAAGTTGAGCACAATGAATGTTTCTGTCTTGTTTTCACTTAACATAATGTATGAAATTTGACTTTGGGTGAATATCTATCAGCCCAGATGATGCTAAGACAGCAGTAACTACACACTGTAAGGGAGTGATCCCTATATTCCAGGGCCAAGTACAGTGACTCGTGTCTAAACTGTTCTGAGTTAGTCCTTTCTACATATTATTTGCCTTATCCTTATATGAGGCCCTAAAAAAGGTCACTCAAAGATCCTCTTAAAAGGGCTTGTGTGGTTTTTATGTACCCTGAGTTAGCTTCATGGAAGAAATACCAACAAGATATTCTCAAAGGGTCAAAACAACAAAAAATTTACTGGCAACTTCAGAAAATCAGGCAACTTTGGCAAAAGCTTAGAGTAGCATTCAATTAGCATAAAACACATCTGGAAGCATTAGCTTGGTCCATTCAACTTGGCAAACTCCAAGCCCATCTGAGTTTAAGTTACTCAAAACTCTACGAATAGGGAATTAGAAGGAGAAAGAGAGTAAGACAGAAAAGATATGGAAAGAACAACTGTAGCTACCACTTCTGATTCCAGCATGGTTCAGCTGACATAACTTCCAAAAGGAGGCAGGGTCAAGACTTGTACTTGCCTCATGCTTCAGTTTCAATAGCCTTTGGCCTTCCTGGGCCCTCCCCCCAGGTGGGGGTTCCTCTCTGGTGGCCATTCTGGGGTTGGGTTGGGGCTGCAGGAGCAGTTGTGGAGCATTGCCTCCAGCGTGCCAGTGAATCTGAGGATGTGCCTCTGCGTAGGTTCATTTTCAGATGTTGGGATTGGTGAGATTTTGAAGGTTCGGGATAGGAACTTTGGCGAATTCAGTATCATCTGCACCATACTATAAGAGAGGGTTTTGCACAAATGCAGTTTGAGTTTTTGGATAAGGCACGCTCAGAAAGAGTTTAAAATAAATGAAAGATTTTTGACAGACTAAAAAAGAAAATATTTGTCTTTCTCTTTGAGTTAAAGCATAAACCTTCTTGTTTGTAATGCTTTGTTGTTTTTCCCAACTAATTTCAGTCAAAAAATGAGTGTACTGTAGTCATAGTAAAGCTGAGGTGAGTGGTTGAATCCTGCCAGTCTGCTGATAACTGGAGTGATACCCAAAGAGAATCATTGCCCACTGTGCATGGTAATGAGCACTCAAAGATGCAGCTTTTAAAAGCAGGAACTTAACCCTAAAACCTGCAATTAAGATTTCCACAGAGACAGCTGTGAAAGATGCAATGGTGTTGCAAAATAAACAAGTTGTAGAGTGTCAGATACATAAAGTTGCCTGAAAGTAAAAAAAAAAGCCAGGAGTAAACAAGATATGAAATGTTTTCTGCACTGTAACTCCTCATATGACCTTAATGTTTTTCTATAAATGTGAACAATTCAGAAAAAGAGACCATGGAGGATCATATTTACAAGAAGTGTTACATTTCATCAAGAGATAAGCATATGAAGCCAGAAAAGAAAAGAGTACATAATGCATTATGTGATGGATATTAGCAATGGCTGGGATTCTTCCTTACTGTACCATAATAGGAAGAAGAAATCCATTTCACATTTTAGAATACAATTCAGGATGTTAACAGATAATGGCTCGTCTGCATATTGAATATGTTGTAGGAAAAAAAAAAGTATCTGAAAGATAATCATAAAGGTTGCAAATATCAAACAATACAAATTATTGCAAAATTACAATAATGAGGTTGCTTTAAATCAGTTTTATGTTTAGATGTCTACATATAGGTGGAACCAATCTTTCCCTGAATGTTCTCAGGGACACTCAATTTACCCATTTAAAAAACACTCATTTCAAGAGAACAGAATCACTAAACACCCAAAGAGCTAAGGTGGGTGTATCTATCATTTACAGCGAGTGGAACTCCTCCTGTGACACTGACATGATCAACCGTGTCACTCTTTTACTACAAAGTTGGGGATGATGTTCATTGACTATTGTCATTATTCAAAATGAGTGATGTAAAGCCTTGCTTAGCGCTCCTCTGAGCACTGAGTTATTCATTTTACCGGAGACTCTTTCTTCTCTAGAGTCTTAAACATTAAGCAACCAATAACTCTTCACCCCTTCCAGCCTGTGCTACTGCAGTGCTATTTTACAGGTGAAGTCCAGCAGAACAAATGGGTTAAGGTGAGCAGTAGCTAGATGATCAGGTCAGCCATGACAATGGCAGTTCCAGATGTTTTCCATAAAAGGGCTAATGTACATTAGGCTATTTTGTAGGCTAAACAAGGGGTCTCGGACTTATTTTGCTGTTTTAAAGATAGACATCTAAAAATTTGCTTCCCAGATGAATAAGGAATAGAAGCAGCAGGCTGCTTCCTGAGGTAACACCAGCAGGGAGCCATGGTGACCCTAGAGCAGGTAACTCTCTCACTATGGGATGCAGTCCTTAAAGGGCCTGAGCACAGTGGGCAGAGCTACAGGCTGATTGCAATGGCCATCATTAGCTCCCAACATGCCAATCAATCCATCAGCTCCAGAATATATCCACAGGGTCCCATCAGGGGCAGCAGGACACGGGACAGAGACAGTCTCTGGCAAGAGAGAGAGTACAGCTGAGTGATCCATCCATGAGACGACTACCCATAGTATAAGGATGAGATCAATCCAGGTGGCGGGGCTGGAGAAGGAACCCCTATAATGTAGCCTAGACAGTGTTTGGAGGCCCAGAGCTGAGCTGGGATTTGGCTTCTGGGCATGTGGTCAATGTCGTAGTGGAGGAGCCAGATGAGATTGCTCCAGGCCATTAAAATCTATTAGTGCACTCATGACACAAATTTAATATGCAGGCTAATTCTCTGCTGGTTTTGGGTATTTTCCTCCCTCTGCCAAACTTACCTTTCTTCTTTAGATTTTTTTTCTGAATTCTGGTTATTGCTGCCTTTCTTCTACATGCTTTAATTCCCAAATAATCTTTCTAGTGGGTGCTAATTTGTACAGCACTTGCTGGAATTAAGACCACACTGCTGATTTATGGAAAGATTTCTTAGCTTTTACCACATTAATTATTATCATGCTATTCCTCCAAATAGCTTGGTGACATTTTTGATGCAAGTATTTCATTGACTTATTTACAGACTTTCCTAGGTCTGAAGAGTTCCTGTGTTCCAGCTGGGACACAAACAGATCCCAAGCCATGGAAATGCACTGCAGCACATTCTAAAACTGAATATCGGGTGTTTTTCCTTTGCTAATGATTTTTGTAGTACCTTCTGCAAAAACTTTGTGTCATCTTTCTACCTCACTGCACAATCTTCTCTTTCAGATCATTAATAAAATTTATTAAAAAGCATGGAGTTTAATGTGAAACCTTGGAGCACCTCTCTGTTAATGTGCTAGCATTTTTTTAATACTCACTTTTTCTATTTCTTAACCAATTCTGTCAGTTTTATCCCCTTAGTCTATCGTTAATATTAAAAATAATTTGCTACATCTATCACCACCAATTTTCAAATTTGTTCCTTTTTTTTTCTCTTTAAAACATCTCTCACCTTGTTTAACAGAGACAGCTACAATAGTCTAGATGCTGATATTGATCTAATCAATGAAAAGATACTAAGCAGCCTCATATTACTGGTGTCTCATGTTGGAAAAAATTGTATGAAAAAAGGTGGTGTAAGTGACATTTAATAAATACTGTCTGTGCCAATGAATCTCGAATTTCTCTCTGATCAGTGTCTGCAGTAAGAATGTCTGAACCAATATTTCAGAAAGACTATATCCCATTAGTTAAGGACCTTGGGTTGGGTCATGACAGAATTGTGATAGAAAGTTACCAGACTTGAAAGAATTTCAGCCCATACATCCTGCTTTTTAGGGAAAGGAAGGATACTACTATTTAGTCCATTGTAAACTAAAGATGAAGCTCTGACTCTACCTTTTGGGATGAAACCAATCTTAAAGGGATGTGTTACACATGTTCTGTAGAAAGGTTGTGAATTGAACCATTTATTTGAGCACAATAGGAAAGAAGTTTAACATCTGAATACCAGCTCTGAGGTGATGAATTTTCCAGCCTCTTAAAACTGATTTGTTTTAGCACAGAGAATCTAAAGCTTAGGATTCTGACTTGTTTTCTGTGGGTATCTATATGTCACCAATTTTTAAAGAGGATAACTAAGGTGGTTAGGTGCCTAATTTTCATGTTGACGTAGGCAAGATGGACCTGTCCCTAGACAAATAGGAGAGCTGATCTAACAGTGGAGTATCTGTGAATGTTGGATCACCTGTTTGATCAGATGCAAGCTGAACTGTGATTGCATTTTTAGTATCTAAACTTTGCTGACATCCCTCTTTAAGCACTAGGGTTTTCATTTGGATATGGCCAGCTAAGAGTGTAGAACAAAACCTCAGCTGAAGTCAATGGTACAACTATAGTGGATAATCCCACTGGTAATCCCAGTTCTTTCAGCAAACAAAAGATCAAGGTATCCCCTTCACAAACAGCTGCGCACCAAAAACATCTGAGATACAGACAGGCAAATTTAGGTTTCAAGTTGACCTTGATGTAGTGAGGAATGCTTGCAGAGTGTCTCAGTGTTTTGCTGTTTCCTCTCCCTTCAGCTCTTTCAATTATCCTGCAAGGTCTCCCTCCAATACTGATTTGCAAATTACCTCCCTTTCTGACATAGAAATTATGTATTTTGAGACATAACTGAATACATTTCAAACAGGTCTTTAAAGGCATTTTAAACAAGATTCTAAAGCCTAGGAATCCTTGATCGTTGTCTGTGATATGCTCCATTAATTGTGACCTATGAGGTACTCCCAGACTTCTTGGTGCCTTCAGGGCAATGAGTTTGTATCCCTTGATTATAATCATTCTTCCTCAACACAAGGCTCAGAAGCTCACTGGTACATCAGTTCTTTTCATATTTTGTAAAAGATTCTAAGTAGCTTATTTAAAAAGCAATAATAGTATAGATTAATAATTATGAGGCTGTCTATATAACAAAGTTCTGGAATTCATAAAATGCTATTATTTTTTTGTGTAAATTCAAATGTGTAGTCTTTATTTATTAACAGTTTTGACTAACTGTAATGTGTCTTTCTTATTCTGCAGTAAAATGATTTGTCTTTCTTATCCCTGACTTGTGCATAGCCTTACACCTTTGGTTTTATCTCAGTCTGAGGGTGACTTAACAACAAGTGACCCAGCCTCAGGAGACTGGTTGTGTTGTCTCCAGCAGTCCTTGCCAGCTTCATATCTGGCCAAAGGTATTTGAGAGGGGGAAAAATACCTCAAACCTGGGGAAAAAAAAAAAAGATAAGAAGAGCAACATCTTATGATCTAATATTATTTATTTAGTGTCAACAGAAGAAGCTAACTGAAATCAGAGATCAATTTTGTTATTCTCTCAAAATATTATCTTTTTTAACTTGATTGTACAGATTATATTGTATCTGTAATGGCCCTCAGAACGTGGTTTGTATTAGATTAGGAAGGCTATATGTTTTTGGCACTTGAACCATAAGCTCTTCTAACACTTCTTTTCTCTTTGATCAAAAAAAACCTGTCAAACTCACAAATAGAAATTTTTTAATGTCTTTAGATTTTTACACATTTCTCTTTTTTTTTTCTTTTTCTTTTTTTGCCACAGAAATGGTTTTGTCTCTGCTTAGTCACATGAAGATTACTTACAGGATTTAGCATGCTCAAAAGTTGTTAGCAGTTTGTCAATGCAATAGGTTAAGGTGAAAATACTTTAGCTCAAAATATTATCAACATAACAACATAACAGAAGTGGATGACAGCAACTGATTTGCCTTCATGTTGTAGAATATTAAAGGTCCTATTGTTGCTTGTTCTTGGTTTTCCTTTCATGATGGTGTTATAAATATTTCAGAAAGACTATATCCCATTAGTTAAGGACCTTGGGTTGGGTCATGACAGAATTGTGATAGAAAGTTACCAGACTTGAAAGAATTTCAGCTGAGAAATCAGCGGAGATAATTTTGTTTTCTCCTTTGTAAAAAACAATTTCGCATTCACTGAATCTGTAGAACATTCATTTCCCATCTTTCTACTTCACAAATAAAACCAAACCAAACCAAATCAAATCGTACCATTATTTAAAGCTATGTAACTTAAGAATATTGCTTTCTCTTATTATAATTATATGTTTTCTTGTAACCCAGGTTATTTGAATCAGGGGACTGAGAAAAAGAATACATACGGTTATGTCCAACAAAGGACTAATCATTGTGAAAGGTACATGTTCAAACCCAACCTCTTAGTTATGTTATCTTCTCATTTGAAGTGTTAGCATAGAGACACTTAATGGCCTACAATGTTGAAGACACAGCTGCTTCTCATCAGGAAGTATCCATACCTACATAAACAGGAAAAAGGAAATCGGATTACTTGCAAAAGTTATTTTGATGCTGTGTTATATAAATTGACTTTTTTTTTGTGAATTTTTACAGTGAACATAGCTGTTTCTTTAACTGTCTTAGTTCAGTATTATCATTTACCATGACAGCCATTTTACTGATAACTTTATAGGATTAATTATTCATGTATTTTATTTTATTTTAGTCATGGAACTGACTGAAATTCTGCACCAGTTATTTGGTCAAAGTCTAAACACTAGAAAAATATCTGCTCTGAATTAAGGAAAGATTACAGTAAACAATCTGTTTGTGTGTTTCCCTTTAGTTAAATCTATAATTCAAAGCAAGCAAAGAAATCAGCCCAACTCATAATTATTTTTAAGCCAATTCTCTGCTATGTGAGGATTTTAGACTGTGGTTTTGAAGTACAAAGTTGAAAAAAAAAATTGTGTCAAATGCCCGAAGGCCATAAACTGTAAAGACAAAAATCTTGTATCTAATTTATGAAGTTTGGCAAGTGTTGTAATTTTATGGTCATTTTCTGTCTTTTTTTTTTTAAAGCTAAAATGTCAAATGGAGTTCTATAAAGCATAACATGTGTTCTTTCCATTCTCTGGTGTGGATATATTCTGCTTTTTGGGCATTCTTTCACTGTCAATACTTACATCTGTTGTTTAAAATGCTGCTCCTGATACAATTGTTTTTTAAATGCAAACCCATATGTGTGATCTCAAGAGAAACTGGTAAATTTTACCAAATGGGCATCCCTAAATTGCATGCCATCTGCAGCTAGTGATGAGAGGACTAAACCCAGTCAGCTGTGATCTTCCACCACTGCATCCATCATTTTGATTTGCTCTAGGGAAATCAACAGCTTTTGGCTTGAACTTTTCTCACCCCAACAGGTTATTATGGACTGGTTGAGATGTACTGGCTAAAGAATGATTTCTTTTATCCACAGCTAGGCCTCAAACTGTTTTCTTGTGGAAACCAGGAGAAAAGCTCCAAATTTCAGTGAAGCAGAAGCAGGCACATACTCTATCTCTGATTCAGATTTTATGAGGTGTAAGTGCAGGCTTACTAACTCAGAAAGGCTGTTAAAATATGTAAAGCATGGAAGAATTTAAGAAACATTATGATTGCCTATGTAGTTGTAAATTAATATTACTAGGAAAAAAACAATGAACTTCTCAGAACAGCATGTTCACATTCTCAAGTCATAGTTGTCAAAGTGGAAATTAATGTGTAATAGCTTGTGCAACTTTAGGATCATCTGAGTAAGACAGAGAGAGAGGGGAAAAATTTGGGAAAATAATACATAGATGCCACTTCACTGAGGAAAAAGGCCTCTGAAATTCCATTGGTTTTCCACTATTATGTTGTCCATCTACCCCTACCATTCATTTCTACCCCATGACATATTCCTTTAAAATAAAAAAATATATTGTGAGCTAATTAAAACTGCAGTTAAGAAAAATTAACTAGAAATATATTGAGATACACCTTGTTCTAACTGAAAAAGCCTGGCAAAAATAACTGCTTAAACTTCATCAGCCTAACTAAACACTTCATAAATTGTACTTATTTATTCCCTATTAGACGAACTAATAATGTCAGAAAAAAAGATCTGGCAGCCAGCTCTGGAAAAAAAACCCAAAAAACCCAATCACAAAACTGACCATATTAGTGTTGAAATTAATCTTTGGTCTTCCAGTTATGTTTGTTTATAGGTTCGGTCCTCCCTGCTAGAAGATTAATACGCACATTTGTCTTGCATTTGTAAGATCAAATTCCCCATGGAATTTAAGGGAAAGAATGACTGGTGTCTCTATATAGCTTTATTTAATGTCTAGGTGCTGTGTTGCTCAATAGTGTTAGAGTTTGAGTGCCTAAAGTACATGTGTTACAATTCAGCTTCAGTTGCCTAGGAAGATTTTTTTAAAGGTCACAAAGTACAGAGTCATTGAATTATGGGAATTTCTGAGATATTTTGAGTGGGAGTCTTAAGGATATTGACTTGGGGATGATGATTTCTAAATGGCATGTGTATTTGATGTTAGATGCCTGAATTATGATTTTGGTCTAATAATTTGTAGCAGGGCATCTCAGGCCCCACCAAGAGCTTATTTATTGCTTGCTTACTGGTGAGATAACTCAAACAGGACAAGCTGTTTCATAGTGAGTTACTTTGGTGTCATGGGGTTAACACTGGTCTAGCATCTCCCCACTGCCAATAAATATCTCCCTACTGAAGTGAGATCTGGAAAGATGAGCTGGATTTCTGACCAACACAGAAACCTCAGTTTAAGAGTATAGAAGCAACACCAAACTTCCACAAGGCAGAAATCTTCTGCACCTTCCCCAAAAATGTGTCAGGTTTCTCCTGTGGGTCGGGATACCTGCTGTGGGGTTACCACCCAGGGTGTAAGTGAAAGTACTCTGTATATGTTACTGTGGTTTTGGAGGTAAGTAACATTTGACACCTGACCAATACTATTTTTTCACTGGCTTTAATATGGGTACCTCAACGTCATGCACTGTTTTATATTGGGATGTAATCGACTTTAGTTCCTTTAGTTTTATACTGTGTAGTGAATAATTCAGATTAAGGTCTTTCATCTTGTGTCTCTTGATTGTTTAATACAAATTCATTTTTTATTCATATACTGCTGATTTGCCATCATAAAGAACTTGCAGGCCATGGTGATTTTTTAAAATGTAAACTGTTGCCAAATCCAAGCTAAGGCAGGGCTTGTCTGAAGCTCCAGTTCCTCCCACACTACCATTACATTCTCAATGCTTTAGTTTTCCATGTGTGAAATGCAAAATCTAACTTTCTCCCATAACAGAATGCTGTGAGAGAAAATAACTTAAAGATTGTAAAAATCTCAAATCCTACAGGAGTTTCTTTGGTAAGATCTCTATTGAATAGTTTTGAGTTTGACCTAAGAATTTGAAGATGATAAGATACATTATGAAAGAAAAGGGAAAAAACCCCAGAAGATGGAAAAAACAGGACAAATTAACTGGGAGATAAAGCATTGTAAAAATATTTTTACTGGCTTTTTATTGTCTTCTTGTTCACTGATTTTTCTTACAATCATATGCACAAAGACTTAAAGGTATTTCAACACCAATCTTTGCATTCCACTTGATTTCTTAGGAAATCAGATGCCTAAACCCTTTAAATTTTTTTTTTACTGCCATGAGTAGATAAAAATTTAAAATTGAGATTTTCTGAACTTACATTTGTGAAATATTTTACATACCATTTTCCCACTGAAGTTGAGATTCATTGTGAGTTGTCTCACTTCACCTCAGTGCTCAGTAGTGTAACATCAGTCCCAGTCTCACAAATGTTTTAACAAATGTGTAAATTTGGGAGACAAGGAAAAATAAATTACAACCAAAATGATAAAAAACCCAAGTAAAACTGTTTATTATGTAGGCTAAATTGTTGTGTTCACTTCTCACACTTCTCTTATTGTTACAATTAAAGCCAGAAAAAAAAAAAGCCAAAAATAATACTGTGAGGGAGTAGAAAGGAGACTCACTCACAGAGAACAACAAATTGCTTTGTAATAGTTTATGCACAATTTGCTATCATCAGTGTATTTTGCTAAAAATATATGACCTGATGGCAGACTCTGACTGCAAAATCCATCAGACATTTGCTGTAAGTGCTTCAACATGACTCTGCAAGCAGCAGAAAACAGAAAAAGGGCTTTGCATTTTGAAAACTTTGCTCAGAATAAGGTGCATTATTTTATATTCCCACTTGAAAAAGCTGCAGGACCATCACAGTGACTTTTCCAAATTATGTTCTTTCCCTTCAAAGTATTGCTCACTTAGATGTCTGAAGAAAGGTGAGACCTTTCTATTGATTTTTCAAGTGTTTTTTTGCTGGTGTGCATTGCTCAAGACTAATGTTAGCACCCTCTCACAGCTTTGCACCATTACCTTTATTTATTACATTTACCAGAAACATTTCCTCCTTGATTTCCAGTACCCCAAATCGTGAATAGCTGCAACAGCTGGAAAAAGAGCAACACTCTAATGCTACCATCTAAAGCCTGCAAAAGGTGGCGTGAAATTACCCTCTTAGTCAATGCTAAGAAATATGTAATAGTATTTATTTTTGTATAAAGAAAGACGAATAGTAGAAATGTAGAGTGATTTTCATGCACTTTCATACTTGCAAAGGGTGAAACCACACCCCTGTGATGTTATTGACTTAGGTAAGGATAAGATACTTTTGTTGCACAAGAAGAGATGGAAGAAAAAGGATGAGGATGCAGGCTTTCAGTTACATTTTATTTGAACTCCCAGCAGCTGTAGGATCCACAAAACTTGTTTCCACATGCAAAAGATGAAGACTGATTCCTAACTAAACAGGAAATTACATCCAGATTGTGAGAGAAAGTGGGTAGGACACCAAATTTGAGCTAACTGGTTATGAAATCTTTTGGTTATGAAAAATCTTATTTACCAACTGTTCATGAAGACAAGCCATGAGCTATTGGGGTTTTTTGTCAGAGTTCTGTAGCCCCATGCTACATGAAAGTTAGCTATACTTGAGAGGGATAATGGATGAATTGACACTGCAAGTACTTGAACAATTACCTTGAAGGAATTTGAGTATTTTAAACTCTCTTTTATTACATCATTTTTCTGCCTTACAAGACTGAAGTATTTATCTTTCAGCTTCAATTTGAAGGCAATTGAACAAATCTACTTTTTTAAAAAATTTATTTTGGAGGTAAATGCTAGCAACAACATGGAAATTGTACTTTCAGGATTCTATGGAGTTGTACTTCTTGGCTGTACTACCCCTCCTAACAATATGGATATCCTATTTCTGAGCTTTTTGTAACATTTTATTGTGACAGTTTAGAGTGAAATCCTTCCTTTATCTGCATTTTTGAAAAGAGGTATTGAAGAAAAACAATAGTTTCCTGCATATATCTGTTCTCTTTCCCTTCTAATTGTGAATCTGCTAGAGAAAGTTTTAAATACAGAAAAGAAAGAGGACAGCTTTCACAAAAGTAAAAACTACAGGTTTGTTTTTAAATTTCTGAAACAACAGAGAATGGGAGTATATAATTTTGTGAAAAACATGAATGTGAGTTTTTTTTGTTTGTTTGTCTCTGAAGTTTTTCTCTTTCCTTTGGTTGCACATCAGGTAAAATCTAATTTGCATATTTTATTTTGTATGTGAAAAATACATGCACAACCTGCAGTTGTCTCCATGCTGCACTCAAGCTGCTCCTCTGAGACAAGGAAAGCCTGCCTTGTTTCCCTAACCTACTGTCAAAGAGGACATAATTATGCAGATTCCGTGGTACATTGATCTTTATTTGGGGCACACACAGAAGTGATGCAGTGTGAGCTATGGAGCATGGAAATCCTTTTCCACTTACTTCCATAGAGAAGATGAACAAAAGAGAACCTTTTAATAGAGTGGCTGAAGTGAAAAGCCATCAGGGTGAATACACAGCTCAGAAAACATAAAAAAAGGAAACGCAGGAGGGGGGCAAAAAAAAGACACTGGCTTGCTGACTCCCACTGCTTTGTCTTCACTCTCCCAACTTTGTCCACTATAATCTGGATTTCACCTTTGTTCTTGTCATTGAATATGCCCTTTGGAGTGACCCACTAACAGTGGCCCTTCTGGAGTTCGCAAGCACAGCAGATGCCAGCTTGTGCTGCATAACAAAAGGGGATGTTTCTCATTGTTGCATTCCAAAGACACTGTTCAAGCTGGTTCAAATAAAATGAGAACCAAACATAGTCTGCACCAATGTTTCTATCCAAATGAAATAGTATTGTCACTATTAGTTTGGGTGTAATTTTCCATAATGAATGTTGTTGTCTGATTTTTCTGGCTGTCTGTACCCACGAGTTCAGGGGCATTTGTTGACATTGCAGGTAAATCAAATGTAAATTGTTCAAAAAACCTGCTGGAGGGAGAAGACTAAACTCATGCCAGAGAATTTAGTACCGTAGATTATAATGACCAGCACCCAAATGTGTTACCAGATAGGAACAAAATGGCTGAAATATACATTATCACCAATTCCCCTTCTAACAGTTCTGATCTGTGATGAGAAGTTACTTCCCTAGAATAATATTTTCTTACATGCTAGTATCATTTTTAAGTATGAAATTTTTGATTTTTCACAGCCTAGATAGACTAGGGTGAAGAACCACATCAGCAAGATCTAAGAATAGAGGAATAGCTTTTGGCTGACTTAACATTTGTCCATGAAACCCTTTATAGCTTCAAAATGTTTGCAGTAGGAATTATCTTACCTACCTCCTGACATCTACAATGTGAATATGTACATGTGAGCTACTATTTGCCCATTTATTCAGTGACAAATGAGATAACTAGACAGGTGTGCTCCAACTGGCCAATTTCAGCTGTCTGCTCCAGGCTGACTGGACTAAAGCCCTAGAAGTGCCTCCTTTTTTTTTTTTTCACTGACTATGAGATAGACAATTTCAGATACAGCATCAAGCTAAGATGCAATTTACTGATTGAAGAGACAGATACAGCTAAAGCACAGTCTGATTAACACTCTCTGCCTTCATGTTTTAACATAAGATTTACTGAGAAGTAAGAAACTGGTGCAAGTAAAGAAATCTCTCTTTGGTCAATTGAATTCTATGCTCAGTAAGTCTTACAGACTTGGAATGCAGGACTCCTCCTAAAGAAAAAGAAATAAAAAACCCTAAAAAAATTCAAATGGTTTTTGTATTCTGCGTGAGTAAATTCCTTTCCACAGTAGTTTCACAGAGTTTAAGCTGTGGGAATACCATGCTGATTTAGCTGTGATTGCACTTTCCACACTCACTGGAGCAGAATGAAGCAGGTTTTGTCCTTATTTAGTCCAAATTGTATTTGTTCATATAGTCTAGTCATGTTGTCCTTGTTTTCAAAAAGGTTTCAGCTCCGTCTGGAAATGTTTCTCCCATTATTTTGCAACTCTCTTTGGAAATGTCTAGGGAATATTTCCAGGTCTTGGAGATCTGTTATGCTTCAGATGTTCTAGTTCCTTGATCACCTGTTGGCTGAATGGTACCTCCTTCGATATTTTTTTTTTCCTCTCCTGGGAAATTTATGTCTGTTTCTGACATCCATCCCAAAACCTTTTGTGTGAAAACAGAGGTAAAGAATTCATTTGATTGTGCTTTAGTTATGTCTGTGTCTTCAGTCAGTGAATTACCCAGGCTGGCTCTTAGAATTCTTCCAATTACCTCTTGTTCAATATGTTCTTGAAGAAAAAAAACCTCTTTGTTATTTATCTTAACCTCTCCTGCAATTTTTCTTTCATTTCACATCTTTTCTATTCCTAGCAGATTGCTGTGTTTTTTAGTGTGTTATGTCATCTCTTCAGTTATGCTCATTCTTTTAATACCTTTCATCAGCCTCTTTGTGGTCTTTAAATAACTTTTATACTGATTCCTTAAATTTTCTTGTCAGGGTTTTTTGGTTTGTTTTTTTTTTTTCAGACACTACATAATTCTGGTAGTGTCAGAGCACAACATTTGAATCCTCTGTGCTGTTCTGGGTCCCACAATTTAAGAAGGGCAATAAGGTCCTTGAATGTGTCAAGAGGAGGGCAACAAGGCAAGGACTGGAAGGAATGTTCTGTGAGGAGCAGCTGAAAACCTTGGGCTTGTCTAGTTAGGAGAATACTTACCCTCAGCCTAATCTCCTTGCTGTCTACAGCTTTCTGAGTAGGGGAACTGGAGAGAAGCTGATCATTTCTCCCCAGTATCCAGTGATAAAATACATGGGAATGGTTCAAAGATGCACTAAGAGAGGTTCAGATGGAACATTAAAAAGCATTTCTTTACCAAAAGGTTAGTCAGACACTGGAACATAGTTCCTGGAGAAGTGGTCAATGCCCCAAGCCATTCAAATCTTTAAAAGGCATTTGGACAATGTCTTTAATAAAACATTTTAATTTTTGGTCAGACCTGAATTAGTCAGTCGGAGTGAATGATTTTTGTATGTTCCTTCTGACTGAAGAGTCTCAGTCAGTTCTATTCTATAATTCATTAACCAGCATTTTCCAATTTTGCATTGTTATTTTTTTATTGTTTTATTTCATTTGGTTACACAAAACACACAAGCAATCTTAAAATGGGCATGGTGGAATGTGTGTATTTGATAAATGTAGTGAGGCTATTTCTCTCTTCACCACTGAGTTGCAGTGATCTTGGACAAAAATCCCACAGGCCAGACATAAGCCAGACTATATATCCATAAGTGGCAAAGTGGTAAACATGAGAGATTG
The DNA here is from genome assembly GCA_013398995.1 of Alaudala cheleensis. NCBI lineage: Eukaryota > Metazoa > Chordata > Aves > Passeriformes > Alaudidae > Alaudala > Alaudala cheleensis. The sequence continues at coordinate 251,309 of VWYE01017809.1, forward strand.
GCAGACCTTTGTCACATAAAAAAGTAGTTCATGGCAGTCATTGCACCTCATTCCCTCAGAGCCAAAGGATTAAGTGCTATAATAATCAGCCAAGAAACATACATAGCATGTTTTATAAAGCTGCCTCACTTTTCTCAAGGATGCTCTGGAGGTATTTAGGGTGAGTCCTTTTGACTACTACCACTGATATCCAACTATATAAGGAATTTTTCTAATAACTTAACTAAGTGTCTTGAAGACGGGCTCATGTGAAAGTGAAAAGTGGTTCTGAGTATGAAATAGTGGCTCCAGACATGATTTATCACTTCTGTTCTTACACAGGATAGTCAGAGATGGCCAAGAGCCTCCTAGAGCTTTATTCTGAGGAAGTAGAAAACTTGGAGCACGACAGAAGATACAGTTTTAACATCAAGCACAGTCCACACTACAGAACTGGAGATGAGGGGTTGCAGATATGACTTCACCAAAAATCTATAGCAACATATACGAACCCAGCTTTTTTGTTTCAAGTAAAAAGTTTTTAGTCAGGAGGTTTTTGAACTTTTAATTTTTCAGAGAGAAGCCAACATTTTCCATGGGGAAAGAAACAAAATAACATAATCTTCCAACTAATTTTGGTTGTAAGAAATGTTATGTTTTTGTAAAGTGCTTTTAGACCATCAGATAAAGGTCACTGGGGAAGTGGAAAATGTCATTAGAAAATGCACTGACTTGATTTTCCACAGGTTTAGGCCTCATTTGCCAGCTAAATACTACACTTCTTTGTCTACAGTGAAGTCTGTACAAGGCTCAAAATTAAATTAGATTGCATATTCTAGTTCTCTGTTGGTATTAAGGTCACACCAAACTACATCTATAAATTACCCAGGCACAGTCAGTTCTTAATGCAGCCCCTAAGGACACTCCAGTGCAGTGGCGTGAAGAGAGGATTTCTCTGGCTTAGCATTAGGCATAATCATTCCAGGCCACGCTTTCCCCCGAGCAGTCTTACAATACCCCCAAAACTGAGGACAATCCACCTGATGCAATCCTTCCCAACTCCTGACTTGCAACAGCTGCTACAACTCTTGTCAAACAGCCTGCTCCATGCTCTCCCTGCGATTGGGTTCAGGCTGTTTCTACCCACTTGGTGCTCTGAAAGCTGCTCTGAAAGAAGCCCTTTTACACTGGTTCTTTTCTTTTCTATACTGGAGATAAATCCGCCTGCTGTATATTGGAGGTATAGATCACTAGTACACACTAAGAAGTGAATGAGTTGAAAACATCTATTACCACATAATTTCTGGAAGTCCAGTCAGTATTGCCAATCTCAAATAAATCTGGAGGGATTGGGTTATAGGGAACATGCTCTCAGGGGTACCTGCTGAGTGAGACCTTCTAGAGAGAATTAACTCAAGCTAGGCTGGAGGGCACTCTGGCATTGACAACTTAAAACATGAGGTTATTTTGCTCTTGAAGTTGCCCTGAGAAGCTCTGAATAGTGTAGTAAATGGATCCACAAAGGTTGGATTTAGGAGTCAGGCACATAAATACTTCTTAAGAGCTTTTCTGAGAAACTCAGTGCCGATAATATATGAAGTAGAGTAGGAATCCAAAACCCAAGCTAGTGCTGTAAATGCTGAGGTATTCCACAAACAGCTGATGTATTCTTTATGAATAGTCCTTGATGCTGCAAGTCACATGTTCTTGCTTAATGCTCTGAACTAAAATACGCTATCAGTTTCACAGTGAAAAAGGCTTCCATTAGGAAATGCAAATTCATGAAACTCTTCCAGTGTAGGCTGGATTTTCTGGTGAAAGAGAAACTCACCTTGACATTTCAAGTAATCAAAGGATCTGATTATTTATCTACAATGTGAGAAATAAAAGTTAAATACATTTTTTTCTGCATTATCTTCCATAGCCCAGTGAACACCATAGCAGATTTTTACAGGCTGTGGGGGTAAGTATCCTCTCTTCATTTATGCTAGCTTGTTCCTTTCTGTATGGATAATTAAATAATCATTGGAATGGAACTGCAGTTTGGGCAATACAGATATTTCAGAAATTCCACTGAAAAATTCTATAAAGCTTTAATAAATAGTCTTAAGTGTATTAAATTGGCCAACTCTCTCAGTTCAAATGTTAATATTGGCCGGGCTTAAGCCTCTTTTTTGTTGGTCCTAGAAAATACTGGAGTAGATTGGAATCAGTTATTATCTTTGTTTTACCTCTGGGATTTTTCTGATTATTTGATTTTTTCTGCAGTAGAGAAAGTCTTTGTATTTTTATTATTTTTTACTTAATTCATCACTAGAATAATGAATAGTAAAAGTCTAACACCAGTTCTCTCTCCTCATTATCTTCAAAATATTTAATAGTAGACAGATTAAATTTAACCCAACTTCATCTCTCTTAAGGTCCTCTGTATCTATCTTTTTAGCAATATTTGGGGGAAATGCCAAGCACTCTTAACTGCTGTGTTTGCCTGGAAATTGCTTCACTGGCACTTGTCTGGGAACACAGAAGAAGCATAACTGAATTGATCCATAAAGGTGAAAAGAGCTGTGCAATGCCAAATTTATTTTTATGGTAAAAGGAATTGGAAATGCAATACACATTAAAAGTAGGAGGAAGATTTTTTTTTTTTTTTTGCAAAGCTAAGGCTTATATTTAAAGCCTAGAAAATGAAAGGGAAAAAAATCCAAAGTTTTTGGATAGCAGACACTTTGCTGCTGTCATTGAATCACATAATCATAGCATGATTTAGGTTGGAAGGGACCCTAAAGATCATTTAGTTCCAATACCCCTGCTGTTGGCAATGACATGACCACTGGATCGGGCTGCTCAAAGCCCCATCCAGGCTGGCCTTCATAAGGCCTTTTCCCTTAGATAAAGTCTTCAACTTACCCCAGGTGATTTGAAGAGTTATAATATCTGTAGTTCAGTAAGTGAAAGAGGTTAATTCTATTCTACTGTAAATAATTAATATGCAACTTATCTTACAAGGTCCGGAGAAACTGTCCTAATCCTTATTCCTCTAGTGCCTATTGCAATCAGGGGACAGAATTCACTTGCAAAAGTCAAATTTACTATTCCTGCTGATTACTGTTAGAGCACAGACCATGCAGCAGCTCTCTGGGATCCCTACCCACCAGCCAACACAAGCCAGAATTACAAAGGACAAGGAGCACAATTGTGCGTACAGCTAATTAAAGCTTGTAATAAGGAATCCTTTTTATGAGGAATCAATGGTGTATTAGCATTGCACAAAAGACAAAAGAAATGGCATTGCTAACAAGATGGAGTGAAAAAATACCTGAAATAACTCCAAACCTCTGGACCTGCCAAATCTTTACACTCAGTTCATTATTTTTAACTCTTTTTGACAGTATAGTGCTAAGCATCAATTTGTAATAACAAAGAAAATCCCTCCTAACCAATTTTTCCATACATTTGTCCTTTCTTTTATTCATTTTTTTTTATTTTTATAATCTGTTGGTGACAAAATGTTGGCAGCAGAGGGGCTGCAGGGGTGGCCTCTGTGAAGACAGAGCAGGGCTCTCTGGTGCCAGACACAGGCAAGTCCAACCAAGACCAGCAGAGCTACCACAGGGCATGGCCAAACCCCTCAGCCAAGACAGTACCACTTTGGGGGAAGCACAGTGAAGAAAGGGCAGCCCACGTCAACCCACTGCAACAGGACAATGTACAACCTGCAATAACATGCTGCTTTTTCTTTTTGGACTTAAAATGCTAAATATGTATCACCAGAAAATTTGAAGAGTTGAGGTGACAGTGTTATCCTGGAATCTTCAGTACTGCTGGAACGTGAATCTACATCTTAGGATGTCACCAAATATAATACTTCATTTGCCCTGGTTAATGAGATTTATTCCTGTTCCCACATATTTATTTTATATTTGTGCTAATCTCTGGGTTTGGTTTTTTGTTTGTTTAGTTTTTTTGTTGTTTTTTTTTTTTAGCAAAAGGTACTAAAATGGTTCCAGTTATATTGAAAAAGTGGTACTGATATTATTGAAAGAATCACAAATAGCAGTGACAAACAGGAACAAGCTGGTGGAAGTGGGGAAATCTCAAATCTCCCTTTATGACAGCAGCAAATTAATGTGGAACAGGACACAGATCTGTGTGGCCACCTCAAGCTCCCTCATCTAATTATTGCAGGTTCACTCTGTAACAGCTTTCTGTGTAGTTTAAGTTTGAAATGAACATAAAATCTCTCCTCAGGCCACTAAACTTGAAGTTAATCTTGTGTGTAAAATAAGTGTATTCCTGCTTAAAAGTAGTGGCATCCTTCTTTATAAATTTTCACACAAATAGACAATTTGAAATATCAAAGAGTTCTTTAGACTAGAAGAGAAATTCTTAAAAAAATCCAAAGCCTGAAGGTAATGCTACACAAAATAATGGAAAAAAATTTAAAATCTAATCTTTCTGATAATTCCAACAGAGGTTTTTCAATTCTAAAATGCCTATTTCAGGGAGTTTAAAATAGAAAAACTTCAGTAATAGAAGCCTCTGTTCTCACTGGGAGAAGAAGTTAGAGTAGCCCTTGGTTTTTTGTCTGTGTGTGTGGTTTTGTGGTTAGGATTTTTTTGTTTGTTTTTTGGTTGTTCATTGTTATAGGTTATTTTTCAGGGGATTGTTTTTGGTTGCTTGGTTGGTTGGTTTTGTTTTTATTTTGGTTTTGTTTGGGTTTTTTTGGGTTTTTTTTTTGTTTTTTGGTTGGTTGGTTTTTGTATTGTTTTGTTTGTTTTTCCAAGAGGGAAAATATTTCTTTACCTATTTAAAAACCCCCAGTCTTTTATAGGAAGAAAGGGTCATATAGTAAAACAAAGCAAATTTATAAAATATTAATAGAAATTAATAATAGTAAAAGGTATTAGATATGATCTATCTTGCCAATTAAATGGGCAGAAGAAGGTACTCCATTGCTGATCTTTCCTACTGGTGAAATCTTTATCTCTTGAATATCCAGGTCATGAGAATAATTTTCAACTATTGTGTGTGCTCATCTATTCTCTCGATAAGAGCACCACCCAGAGGTTTGGCTTGCTCTCCTAGGAAAGGAAGTGTCTGTGGACTTATGAAGAGATCTGAGGTTTTATGTAGATGCTGTTGATGTAGGGCCTGGTCTAGGCTCCTGGTTTATGTTGTTTTCTCTCAAGTATTCATGGTCACAACTGCCTTCGTGATGCATTCATTCTTGTTCAGGTAATCAATTTATATTTTTCAACACTATTTCTTGTAACTACTGCACTGCAAGACACAATGCTTTCATTCCTGTGTTTATCTGAAAGAAGTTTCCGAAGTGCACCTGAGAGACGAATCATGATGTACAGGGTCAGAACTGATTCCATACCACTAAAGCTTTATGCCTTTATGTCTTATCTTTGCTTTTCCTCATCTGTGGATGCTGCAATGACATGGGTCACCACATTCTGAGAAAGAACACCACTCAGGTGTTTCAGAATGAATGTTTCAACAAAAATGTCCAAAACTAGAGAGCATTGCACAACATCTAGATAGATATGGCCTAGGATGGCTTAGTTTCCCCCACTTGTCAAAAGATGCTGATAGACTTTCTTGAGGAACACTTCTGTCTTCCTGGAGTTCTCAGAGAGTTTTGAACTGCTCTTATCCCTGTAGAGAATTCTCCCAAGGCTTGTTAAGTGACTGCTTTTGGAGAGGCTCACACAGAATAAACTCAGAAGGTGAGATCTCCAACTCTTTTAGTTCTGGGTCAAAAAACCCAAGTCCTTTCTGAGAAAGAATAGACAAATGTAGTTTTTATTATTAAACATATTAAATTCTGTGTGTTGCATAAGGATGAGAAGCTAAATATTGTTCTGGACAAAATTCTCCTGATTTACGACAGCGTGGAGAAAAGGAAGCTGACAGGAGACCTTATCTCTCTCTACAGCTTCCTGAAAGGAGGTTGAAGTGAGGTGAGTGTTTCTGATTCTCACCAGTAAGAAGTAATAGGACAAGAAAAAACATACTCAGCTTGTGCCAGGGGTGGTTTAGATTAGATAATAGAAAAATTTCTTCACTGAAAGGGTTGTCAAGCATTGGAACACACTTCCCAGAGAAGCAGTTGAATCACCAACCCTGCATGTATTAAAAATGTGCGTAGACATGCTGCTTAGGGCTTGAAAGTGTTGTTAGTGGCTGGACTTGATGACCTTAAGGGTCTTTTTCAACCAAAATGTTTATGTGACTGTGCAGTTCTAAATCACACTTTCTACACATTCTCTCCCCTTTATATAGTATTTTTTTAAGTTTACAGTGTTATACAAAGCATTATTTCCATGGGAAACTACTGATGTGAGTTTTCTTGTCTTGCACACCTGTACATCAAGGGTTGTATCTATAGTGGGTTTTTAATTTGCATACCTTTCTAGATATTGGAGCCTTTGCTCGATGGACAAGTCTGTGGAGTCACAGCTCTGTTGGATGCAATCACAATGCATATGGCAGATTTCAGAGCCACCTCAGAACCTTTGCTTCCACACAAAGCACAGACAGCAAGAAATAGGAATACCTTATGACCAGCAACCACACACCTACCAAAAGGAAAAGGGAAAGGAAGGCCCTTTAGGGTAGAAGCCAAATTAAATATAATGCTCATGATGTGATTAATAATGGCATTGATCACAATGAGAAATGCACCAGATGAAATTATTCTCTTATTTCCCATGAATGAAGTGGTGAGGACAAAATTTGTCCAATACTGTTATGGAATATATTCTGCTGTATCATGTTGAGTATAACTAATTCCCAGAACACAGTATCATACTGTGTTAGGAATGAGTGGGAAGGGATACAAATGAGCTGGCATGCAGTGGCTATGGAAAAGTACTTTTCTTTAAATTAAAACTGTCAACAATTTATTGCTCCTTGTCTACTCACATAAAATTGAATTAGATGAAAAAGCAAGATTTTATATAAAAATAGAGTATTTTAATAGTGGTTTTAATAGTCACAAATGCAGCCTAATTATTAAATAAAAAGATTCTGTAAATATCAATATGTACATAGTAACTGCTTTAACATACTTTAATTTTTGATCTTTTGTGGTCCATGAGATACACTTGACACTTTCTTTGCAGTTTTTTAAGTCTTTTTGTTCAAAGAAGGGGTGCGGCTCAATGCTTGAGCTCCAAGGGACAGGCCCTGAGGCTAGAGTTTGCAGAGCTAGTGTGAATAGGGTGCAGTGATGCAAACACTTCAGGCCCTCTCTACAGGTATCACACTGCCGGGTTGGGCATGCATCAAGAAATTCTACATCATTCCCAGCTCAATTGTTTCAGTGCTCCATCTGTTGTTTAGTATTCCTCTGCAATGGGTTTGCCAGATACCTTTTCTGCTTGGTTTAGATCTTTTTTAGCCATGATCACCCTCTGACAAATCCGTAGCAAAACCATTGGGGATTTTTTCTGAAGCAGAGCTCTGAACTGTGTTATGAAATCCATTGTGCTCACCTCATTTTAATAGTCTGTGAGTCTATAGGATAACCCCTTCCCTAGGATGGAAGAACCAACATGTGGTGCATCCCTCTGCTTTCATACTTTTGCTTTCATACTGTGCACAACCTATTGCTCCAGGGCCTGACCCATGAGCTTGTTCATGCCTTGGGCAGAACCTGTTCTGTGAACCTAGTGACTAGCTTAGAGAGCTACTGTGACGTGTCTCCCCAGGGTACCAGTGAGGAGAGATTATTTCCTCCAAAGCAGCTGAGACAGACTCCTGCTCTGCTTTGAACTCAGGAGAATCTCATTTTAAACTTGGAGAGAATCATTACTTTATTTACCCTGAATTACTTGGTTATATTCTTGGAGTTGCCATAGTACTTACCTATAGTCGGAAGACTCAGATAAAATCACTGAGAGTAACAAAAATGCAAGTTTGATGGCTTTGTTTCCTTAATAATATAATAAATTGTCTTTAAATAAACACTCAGAGAAAAAGCCTTCTGAAGCATATTTATCCAGAGAATGAAAAGCAAGAAGGCCTCCTTTAAGCCTTTTTTCCTCCATGTATTCAGGCATTTTATTTATCAGAATCTCTGTTATAACGCAGATGAAATAATAGAAAGGAGGAAGAAAAAGCAAACTGCAACTGGAGAGAAAAAAGCAAAAGACACTAAGAATGAAAGGAGGCAGACATTAGGTGGTGCAGATTCAGGATATGGGGTGCATATCTCTTTCCTGAGAGCAAGGAAAGAGAAGGAAGTAGAGCAGATAAGAGTATGAGATCAAATAATGAACAGAATCAGACGGTGTGGCTTGCTGGTTCAGTAAGGATAAAACACATATTCCTCAATTGCATTTGAGCTTGGTTAACCTCTTCATCCCTGTAAGAAACTTGTTGTCCTAAGACTGTAATTGATCACAGATAAGGAAAGTATCCACCTGACAATCAGTTTTTGAAAATATGGTCCACATGTTGGAAAAAGTTGAAGACCCTTGCTAGTAAAATAATGCACTTGGAAACTACACTACAGTGATCAAAAAGGAAATAGCTGTAAATAAAAAGCACAGATGGCTGTGCTGGAGATGGGGATACCCAGAAGTCGAATTTGTCACAAGGATGGGCAAGTTGCATTTCTTCTCTATCACAGTTTTCTCAGCACTTCCATCCTTCCCCAATCCACAGATCTTCAGGTTTAGTTTATCTGTCAGAATTCATAACATTTTTATACTTAGCTGGTTCACCATGAATACCCATATTTCAATGGTAAAGAATTTGTTGCAGTTATACAGTTAGGATGTGATTTTGCCAGTATCTTTCCTTGGAAAGATGAGAAGGAAGTGTGTGTATATGCAAGATGTCTGCAAGGTTAATAAGCTTAAGCCCAAATATATTGACTAAAATATAAACATTTTCCAAACTGTTTAAAAACCAAATTAGATTGAACAGTAGGGTTCACAATGCTTAAATTCTTATTGGAAATGCAGATTCTCTGTCAGCTGCAACTCTTATATAAAGGAAAAAAAATTCAGAATCAGATAGGGGATAATTGGTGAGTCTCTCTTTGAGTAAGTGATCCCTTTGACATCAGAAGTGTGCTCCTGGTACTCTTTCTAATCCATGACATTGAGAAAGAGTTCACAGTGGTGCCATGGACTGCCGAGTCTACCACCAAAAAAAAAGGTCAAATAATCCAACTGAATTTAACACCTCCTTCCACATGATGATATTTTGGGGCTTGTTTTCTTTTTCCCTAAGACCTATTATTTGTATCTTTGTCAGAATCATCTATTCTTTATTTTTAAAATGTTTGCTGGTGTGACTAGATGACTGATTTCCTTCTTTTGCTAGTCAAATTACCTGTATGTAAGTAGTGCTGATGGGATGAAATGTCTTCCCAGGAATTTTTAAACGTAGAATACAAATAAAACTCAAGGCAAAAGCAGCTTTAAATGAGGAGAGTGAGAGTTAACAAAAGCGTTTTCATTTTTGTCTCTTTGTAGCTTTTTGGGAAGCACTCATGACAATTTGCCTATTGAAGTTAAGTATGTACAAGAAATTTCCATCAGGTTACATTTTTCTACTGCTATATTGTTAATCCCCATTTGTAAAATAAGTATTTGCAAGTTTTAGCAGTGATCCTCTACCTAAGCCATTGTGATTTTGAATGCAGTATTGGCGCTGTTAGACTGTTTCTCAACCTATAAAAAGCTAAGATATTGAGAACAAAATTGCAGAAGTTAGTGGTGATTATGACAATCTGTAAAGATAAGCATACACCCAAATCCTCAAAATTGATTTCCAGTTGTCTGAGAGTTGGTAATCAGGTAAGAGAAAACGCAGTTAAAAGGCATAAAAGGTCACAGAGTGTCTGCAGAAACTTCTTTTCTTGGTTTCCACTGTATTTAACTTTTGGCCATCCGGTTGCAATGAGGCTGAAAATGATAAAGACTCAAAAAATAGTTGGAAATGAAGCTGGTTTTGTCCCTATCAGTTTGTATGTCACTGATGCACATATATGAAAGAGAAAATTTGGGGTAATTTGAGGGCCAGAGCTGAGAATAATAGCTTCAGACATTTCTAAAATCTAGAATGATTTGTTGTTGTGCAAATGCTTGAACATTTAACTAAAAAAATTTTTCAAGCCTCTCTGAACACACAAAAGAATTGTGTCCTGCTCTGGTACATTTGACTCAACATGCATTCTCAATTTTGCTGCAGTTGTTATATAAACAGCTTCCATTTTGTTTTGATGTCTCTGTGGCTTTGCATAACAGTTATTTTAGCTTGGGTTTTTATGGCAAGCTATTAAAAAATAAACTAGCATAAAAGCATTACAATGAAATCTAAAGAAAAACTTTGTTTCTGTCAGGGTGTGGCATTCACTTTTCTGACAAGCTACTACCAGTTGAGATGCAGGGATCTCAACCCATCATTTGCTCCTATTTTTATTGCATCTTCAGTTTAGCTTCACCTGGTCTTCAGCTTTTGCTACTGTATCTGTATGTGATAAAGTGAGGATGGCAATACAATAGGGCAGTAGAGCCAAGACAAAATGGGTTTATATCATTGCTTCAAAACTGCTTCAGTTTAAAACATCTTCATTTGAAATACTTCAATCAAAAGTTTTCAGCTCCATATTCAATCTAGCACATTTCTGGTGTTACGTCTGAGTTATAAGAGGCCAGGCTGGTTACTGCAGATACAGCACTCTTCTGCTTTAGGGACCCAATTTGGCATTACTGTCAGCTGCAACTCTGCACTCTGTGGACTATGGGACACTCTGAAAGCTGTTTAAGAATTATCTGCATTTCACTCAGTTGCATATACCAGATACTGATAAAAAAGTAGTACCTTAATACAAAGTTTTCCCTCTAATGCAGATGTGTGAAACTTAAATAGAAATACACCGTTTTCCCTATTGCATTATGCACCAGCAGTTGGGCAGCATTGTCTGCTAAGCATCAAGGTAAAGTGTCTGAATTTTAGTCTTTCCAATGCCTTTGGGAGAGCCCTTTGGACACTGCACGTGAATTATTTGTCATTGTTTGTTTTTTCCTTTGTTCTTTGAGGTTGTCTGTGTCAAGCCACTAAAAACTTATCCCTTCCTTATCCCTCTCAGTGCCCAGAAAATGGCACATCTCTTTGTAGGGCTCCCATGTACAGGTGTGAAAACAGGAGGCAGAATCCTTGCTATCATTTATTATATTTGTATTTATTTTTTTGAAGTAATAGCAATGATCAGTTCAAGCAGTAAATGTTGTCTTGTTATTTCTGCTCAGTTTCCATTTACTTTTTCTTTTTAGCTAGGAATTGTACGTGTACTCATTGGAAAATCTATATGAGTTGACAACTGATTCCTAACATACTTGTCATTGCAAAATTTGATTAATTGTACAGAAGAGCTGATCTTAGTATTATCATGGTCCAGTTCCAATTATATAAGCCTGTACTTCTTCCTATGCTATGATGACTTCTTTGTAGGGTCATTTCTTAATGTGTATGCTAGCAGATGTGCACTTAGATTTCTGCATTATATTCAGAAATAGAAAATAAAGAAAGAACAACAAAGTCTTATTACAAAGACATATAAGTGGAAAAAATAGCTATACAACATCTATCCAATATTGGATTTCCAATAAAAAAAATCCAAAAACCACACTAGCTGATTTTTTACACTTTTAATACAAAAACAACTTTAATGAAACAGAAGAAATCTATTTGTGAACAACAATATAAGAATAGAATTGATAGCTTATACTTTTGAATTCTGGTTCCTTTTTTACATCAGTGCAAATTCATTAATCCTAAACAATTATTCCTAGCTACTAAGCAGAAATTTAGAACTGCTATTTCATAACTAAGTAAAAATACAGATGTACAAATTTGTCTAATTAAGAGTTGGAACTCAGTTTATATGCTTACAAATAATTTGAACTATGAAATTTTTAGGTGTCTAGTTAAAACTAGTCATCTATCTTCACCACTGTTAATAGTAAGAGAGAGGTCCCTTTCTAATCTTAGGTGCCTTTCTTAATGGGAGTTGCTCTCTACAGAAGCTGAGACAAAACTCATTATGCATGCACGGTTGTATAAATGTATTTGTACAGGTATAAATACATGTATGTATGAGGAAAAGAAACAGATTTTTATAGATGTTCATGTGAATTCATGGAGTACAGTGTACAGTGACATATACATCCTAATATTTTTTCCAATCTGACAGTAGCACCTTAAAAGCCAGGAATACTGGGTGACTTGATGCAATAGGGTATAAAGGGAAGTCGACTTTGATACTTCTCGTTGGTGTGATGACTGGAATTGTGTGGACCAGACTCTCCCTCTGGGTGTCCTAGTTCTACTGATTCTTTCCCCTCAACTGTCTTTCCTCCTTTTTTACATCTACCTGTCCCTTTTCTCCAGGTGCCTTTTTCTTTTATTTTGAACTTACTAAAGCACAACAAGACAAAATGCCTTGCTACTCAGCTGGATATTGCTCACTATAGCATGCACTCCCTTCCACTTTTAAATCATATGCTGATTTTGGCTGAGATAATTTTCTTCATAGTAGCCAGCATGGGACTATGTTTTGAATTTGTGCTGGAAGCAGTGTTGATAACATACGAATGATCTTGTTACTGCTGTGCACACACAGAGTCAAGGCCTTTTCTGTTATCTTACCCCACCCCACCAGTGAGTAGATTGGGGGTGTGCAAGAAGTTGGAAGGGGACTTAGTTGGGACAGTTGACTCCCCACTGACCAAATGGATATATATTCCAGACCATATGGCATCATGCTCAGCATATAGAAACAGGGGGAAGAAGAAAGAGAAGCGCCCTCCAAAGTGATGGCATTTGTTTTTCGAAGTCACCTTTACACATGATGGAGCCCTGCTGTCCTGGGGATGGGTGAACACTGGCCTGCCCATGGAAAAACATCACACTGAACATTCTGTTGCTTCCTTGCAAGAGTATGAGGATCAAAATTTTCTCTTCTGGTGGGCATTGTATTATTATGCTCTTATTGAGATAACATTCAATTTGACACTAGAATGGTATGTTCTTCTGTCCTCATTGCCCTCGTAATTTGTCTGCTTAAATTCCTATCTTCATAATCTTGTGATATTTCATATTGTTACATTTTTATCTCATTGAGTACACAAACCCTTGAGCACTTATCTTCTTATGCAGGTTAATGGACAGACAAAGATTCCATCACTTTATGTAAAAATAGAATGTTTGTGTTTTCAGTGTAAGAAAGGAAATATTTTACTAGGTGTTGAAACACTGATAGAACAACTTTGCATGTATGCCTGAAAATATTTGTGTCCCTGACCAATGCACTTGCTAGTATGTGAATAAAATTAGCTCTATGATATAGCAAAATAAGATTTCAGGAATTCATATAGTTTCAGTAAAACCACAGGTATCGGTTTATCTTGTTAAAAATAAAAAGGCAGCTAGCTCGTATAGAACTCAAAGCAAGAAGAAAATGCCCTTTGAATTTAGAATATGAACACTATCATTCAAAATACACTGAGACTAAAATTGTTAACCCCTGAGGCACAGCAATTGGATACGTGAAGCATGAAAACATGACATGGTATTAATTAGAGGGACAACACCAACTAGTTCAAAGCACAAAAATGGTGTTGAATTGCTGATTTGTTATCTTGTGTCTATTACTTTTAATTAGCATTTCATAATGTTCATGATTTTGTGTTGCTTTGTTTCTCTTAATTATATAGAAATGGATGTGAGACATGCTTAAAAGCATTTGCTTTACAGAATAAAAAACTGCCTGCGCTCTAGCTCTGACATTCATGCCCCAAGGAAGGCATTATTTGTTGACATGGATTGTAAACTACTATATTTTTGTTGCAGACTATTTGATGTGCAATGTATTTTTCTTGGAGGTGGTGAGCCAGACATCATGCACCATCCATATTTTCCCATACAGGAAAACTGTGCAAACTGGTTGAGAAATACCAAGCACAGATGCACATAAACTAGAATTTTTTTTAAAACCTATTTTTATGTATATATCTAATCTTCCCATGTATGTCAGAAAGTATCAGTGCCTTTTTAAAAAACATCTGTTTATTATGCACATAATAGTGGGAATAATGAAAACAATCATCAGTTTTTATTAAATGTGACCTTACCCCTGGAAATCTGCTTAAAGGAAATACAAAAGAGATATCTGAAAAATGTAATAATTTTGTAAAATTATTGTAAATAATGATAAAAAATAATGATAAAAATAAATGTAATAAATTATAAAAACTATTATTAAAACACCCTTATGAAGCACCATAAATGGATAGAGTGAGTACATTGATAAAATAAATGGGGCAGAAAAAAAAGCAGTAAGCATTTAGGTCAGCAGTGACTGTTCTAAAATCATTAAGAAAAGAACAAAAAATATGGGGTAAATAAATCTATAGAATGTGTCAATCACAAAAAGAGTTGAATTGCCTTCTCAGCTGAAGTACACCAATGAAGTAATAAGAAACAGTAACAGCACGCAGATACCCATCTAGATAAGGGTGAAAGTAGAGCATTCAGCTACTATGAGTCAGTGAAAAAAATGTGCAAGACGTATATTTGTTTCACAAAAGTTGGAAAAAATTTGACTAATTCACAAAACAATAAAAAAAAATCACAATAACTTTGGTGTTGAAAGATTGATATACTTAAATTCTATCCAAGTTTCCTTTCACATGAAAGCAGATAAACCCATTAAATTCATTTGCAATATGTGTGAGAAGTCATGCCAGAAATGGCCAATAACTTCACTAGGTTTTGCACCAGGAAAAGAAAAAAGCCACAAAATTCTCTTCTCGTATTTTTCCAAGTTATTGTTCAGACATTTAAGGTGGCTGGTACTCTCTTAAATACATTGCATATTTAAATATTTCTTTTATGAAGTGAAGAACATCCTCTTTTCTATGTGCTGTTGCATTCAGAGACAATAAAGAGCCCTCAAAAGAAAAAGTTTACCTTTATTTTTCTTTCAAATACAACCCAACATACAACATATTTATTACATATGATATCTATGTGATTCTATGTGAGGATTTATTTAATGTTAGTACTAAGACTTCAACGGAATTTCTGGAGCTGACCAGAAAAAAAGCAGATATAGAGTTAGTACATTAAATATTGTTTTTCTTTGGAGTAACAGAGGCTATCTAGCAATTTGCATTGATGAGAAGAGCCGAAATGCAAACTTTTACTGATCAGGAATAAGCTACATTGACAAGCTTGCACTGAGAACTTGCACAGTGCTTGTTCACATTCTGTCAGTCTTTAGCTTATGATGGTTGTTCAATAGAAAGCAATACTTTATCTAACATTTCATTGAAAATGCCAAACCCTGCTCTTGGAGGAGTGAGCTAGAAAGTATCGGTCTGCAACTTCTGCTGCAACGTCTGAGTCACGGTTGTTGATTTATAGGAACAATTCCTGATCTTTCCCACTCACTGGAAACAAGGAGTGCACAAGAAGGGCTCACAGAATATTGTGTAGCAGATCATTTTTTTCTCTGAGCAGTGCTTCTGGCCACTAGCATCCTTCCCTTAAGGTGAGAAATTGGTGATTGAAAAGGTTTTACTTGTTCCACTTCTATCTTTTCCTCTCCTTGCTAAACTATACTGACCTGCAGGAATTGTTAACTTAGCGTTCTATCATTTGCTGGATGATCTGCAAGAATATTTGGAAAAATGCAAATTAAGTTATAAACTGTGGCTTTTGTCCCTGTGTGTCATGTTTGTATGTTATTAAAGGATGGAACAAGTAGTATGCTAGAATTTCCTGAAGGTTTGGAAATGGCTTCAGGGGTTTCTGTCCTGTGTCGAGACTTAAGTTTTATCATTGTTGATTCTCTGGAGTATTCGTTATTTATAATTGAGAAAACCTTACTTTTCAACTAATACACTTTCCTTCTAATAAGAGCAGCAACAACAACACAAGATGCAATTCAGTAAATGGAAGCATGTGATATTTATTTCTCGAAGTGTTTAAATAGGGTTCAGAGTTCTGAGCTCAAACTATAGGTCTGTATTGATTTGCTGAAAGAATTTGTGTATGTCATTCAGAAAATTAATTGTTCTTTATGGGCCTCAGTTTCCTCATTTGTAAAGCAAGAATAATAAAACTATTTACTTCATAGAAACCTTATTTAAGGCTTAATGTGAATTTCAATGGCCCTTAGGTGCATTGGATGGTAAATGCTATGTAATTCACAAAACACTATTGTTCCCATTTTTCTTCTCTGTCATGGGAGTTCCTCTGCTTTCAAAATCTTACAAATGTGAATTATCCTTAATAGTAACCAGGCTCTTACATTGAATGCAGTCTGAGGAAATATACTGCAAAAGTTGTTTCCAAGTGCTATAATTTATGTTGTCACTGGACAGATTTAGATCTAGAAATCTGGGCTAAACCCAACTGTTCTCCCTATAACAGAATAAAAATAGTGAATACTGTATTTTATTTGTTCAGGTGTCAGAAACTGGATGAAAAATTTAGCATTGTGTGGCATACCCATACACTCACAGAAATGGAAAACTTGATGGCATTCAGTTCAAGATAAAGTATCATCTAGATATGTCATTGAGGTAATTTTTACCAAATGGTTTTATGTTAAATATTCTGAAGGCCAAAGCTATCAAATCTGCAAACTTTATTATCTTTTGCAGCACTGGTGTAGATCTCTTCTGAAATCATTACCTACGTTTATAATGCGCTACTGAACATTTCCCCTCTTTTCTCATGAATGAATCACCTTGCAAATTCTATGTATTTGTTCACTGAAAGACACATTAAATGTGTGTATTGGTGCAGTCAATTGTCTCTGTAACATGAGAAAAATCTAGTAATCCCAACAAGTCATTTTCATGTGTTGCAGGTGCTGCCTATTAGAAGAAGTGCTTTTAAATGCCTTAATTAAAGATTAATTTCTTTAGTTAATTCCAAAAATAGCTAAATTACAAATTCTGCTACTGAGTGTTCTGTGAAGTCAGAACCTTTTGATAGCCAATAGCTCAGTGGTACCAATATTTCTACATGCAGATATGTGATACATGAGTGCAGTGTGCTGAGTTGTAAGTCAAACCTCACAGTTTACAAGGCTCAAAGCTTCCTCCTCACCACAGAACATCTTCTTTAAGTAATCCTTCTCTTTCTGTTTAATCTTCTTTCTTTCCCTTGTAAAGTCTGTCTTGCTTTCTGCATTATGAGCTATTCAATAGACAGAAATGACCTCAGTGAGAATAAGCTTAAATTGGATAAACACTTCCACAGACAGCAACACACTCAATTTTGTGTCTGTCTTCTGAAGAATTAAATTGGTATTATTACATCACCTTGTTCATGGATAATACAGGGACTTAAAATTTCAGTGCCAAATATAAGCAAGTGGAACACCTTCACAGTGAGTATGCAAATGTATTAGTATTACAAAACAGTATCATATTGTTAGAAGTTCATATTGGCAAAAAAAAGCTAAGAGTAAATGGCTTATAATAATTCATGGTTAGCATGAAACCCATTTTTACATTTCAGGGTTTTTAAAACCTAAGTCTTGGAACATCAATGTAGTTTTCATATTGGTTTCTAAGGCATAGACTCAGAATAACTCATACTGGAAGGGATCCATAAGGAGCAATGATTTCAACTCCCTGTTCCTTACAGGACTACTTAAAACTAAATCATATGGCTAGGAACATCCAGCCACTCCATGAATTCTGCCAGGCTTGGGACCATGACCACTTCCCTGGGGACCCTTTTCAAGTGACTGACCACCCTCTCTCAGTGAAGAACCTTTTCCTAATATCCAAGCTGAACTTCCACTGGTGCAGGTTCCTTCAATTTCCTCAAATCCCATCCTTGGTCACCAGAGAGAGGAAATCAGCATCTCCCCCTCTACAGCCCACCTTGAGGAAGTTTTTGACAGTGATAAGGTTACCTCTTCTTTAAGCTGAACAGATCTCTTGTCCAGAAAAATTCTATGAGAGAAAGTATCAAAAACTCTGCTAAAATAAAACAACACTTCAACTGGCTTCTCTTCACAACTGGATGGTTCACCTTGTCACAAAAGGAAATTAAGTTTGTTAAGCAGGAATTTCTTATGAACATTGATGTAACTAAAGATTGTGTTGCCATTCCAGTGTTTTTCAGTAAATGTCAATAACTGCATAATTTTGTCATTTAAGGGATACTGACAGGCCTGTAATTACCAGGGTCTTCCTTCTTACCCTTCCTGAAGATTGTCACATTTGCCAACCTCCATTCCATGGGGACATGCAGACTCTGAAGACCATTGAAAAGCAGCAGAGAGGTCCTGCAATAACATCACCAAGCTCTTTTAGTGCCCTAGGATGACTCCCATGAGGCCCCATGTGCATCCAGGTGGAGCAGCCAGTCCCAAACAAATTCAGATTCATCTGAGAGTTTATTATACCCCTAGTCATAGTCTTCCAAAACAAGGTTCCAGGTGGCCCAGTGTCCATCATCAGTGTTAAAGACAGAGACTTGTGAGGCAAGAGACCTCATCAAGTAACAGATTTATCTCTAAACCTCTTTGTGCTGTTAATATATTTAAAAATTCTTGAAAGAATTCTTGGAAGAATTCTTGAAAGAAAATAAGAAACAGGATTATATTCTATTGTTGCTTCACCAAATAGTAGCTGCAACTATATACATTAATTAGTCTGAATCCAATGTAGGGATTTATTCTCATGAGAGATTTTGGTGCAAAAAATGTCTTTTCAGGTTCTTGCTCAGCAGCAGGTCTAGCAGCAATTGTAAAAAGTTTCTGCCAGTTAAACTGGAGAGCAAGACCTGCAAGTGACACCAAGACCGTGTCCCTCTCCATTACCTAATTGATGTAAATTCTCAGGAATCATTTTGTCCACTTGACAGTATTCCCTTTTATTTCACCAGGCTGGGGAATTTGAGTGAGCAAGGATTGTGGGTTGTTTGCATGTTTAGAAAGCCACACTGTTGTGTGTATAATAGCACAAAAACTAGGATTGTCCCACACCAGTCACATCAGTGCTAGAAAACAGACAGAGAGATATCTATCTGTATAGATACAGCAGAGATGTGTTAGAACACGTAAAATGGTGGGGGCTGTGATCTGCGCAAGCAATGGTGCTTATTCAGGTGTTGAAAGCAGTTCAGCTGAAATATTTTGGAGCCAGCTAACACTGAACATGGATTTATCAGACTAAGGGCCTTTATCTCTCTCCTTCCCTTCCCACTATAACCATCCAGTGCAGAGTAAATACTTCTGATTTTGTGGGGGTTTAGCTGTTCTCCAACAGTTCTCCTTTCTCCACAGCTGGACTGGATTGACTCTGCAGTCAAGCCTAGCTTTTAGAAGTATTGCTAGGTTGACCATGTGGAGGAGATTCATCTTGTGAGTATGGATCCAGAGCAGGCACCTTCAACTCCACCTATAGTTACTAGAAGGAAATAGAAAGCCCTGGATACAAATTAATCTCATAGTAAAGTAATTAGAAAAAGTAAGTCAGGAGCATAGTGCTCGTTAAATTCTCTTTTTTTTTCTTTTGATATATATGAAAGACCTCAATGTGATGAGTTCAGTAGACAAACAATACATCTATCTAAACATTGGTTAGATGGCTTTCACAGCTTTTTTTTCTGTTGGCTTATGCAAAGCCTTTATTGTAAAAAGTAATTCATATTACCTGATGAGTTCCAAATCAGCTCTGCAATGCTGTAATAAATATAATTATTATGATAATTATTTGCAATCTCCACTAAAGTTAAAATGCTGTATGATAATTCAGAGACAGAGGAGGTCACCAGCTGTTTATGCTTCTGAAAACAGGAAGAATTCACTCACTTCCATGCAAAAGAATCTTCCAAAGTGTTATGAAAATGGAGCTGAAACATATTCTGGGTTGTTTCTCTGCACCAGGAGACCATTATCATGATAATTTAACACCTGTATCACTGATTTTTGGTAGTGCAACCTGTAATCATAGTCTGAAGTGATCCCTGAAGCAGTTATAATTTAGATTACAGTTTAATATAAAACAGTATTAGTTCTGAGCTGTTGGATCACAGAATGTGGAACACCTCACCCAGTGATGATTGCTACAAGCAGGATTTGCCACAAAGGAGGGCAATATAATAATTCTACATTCTTGAAATATAGTCAGACTTGACAAAGCTTGTTTCTTGAGTAGGATGGCCCATTTTTGTCAGGGTGTTACCATACAGAATGTTTTCATGAGGCATCTTTCTGCTAGTTTTTTTTTAAATAGTCCCAGTAGACACTGCTGATTTACCTCCAGGCTGTGATTTTGAAGGGCAGTCAGTATAACTCAGGGAACAGAGGAGTGCTGCGAAAAGAAAGTTATATCAATGCGACATCACAGGTATTACACGTGGGGAAAAATAATGCAGCCAAGCAGAGCTGTCAACACTCTTCTGTGTACCTTCCACCTCTGCTGTCTCACCAGTACTGACAAAGTCTGGGGGAATGGCTTAGAAACCCATAAAGCTTTCTGTCACAAGAGATAAAGAGGAAGAAGGTACCTAAGATATTCTCTCTGCCTATTCTTTTGGAGCTGTTTAGGGAAGAAAAATTAAATCACATCTCCCAAAATTATTATTTTGTTCCTGTACTGGCAGTGTTATCAGCAACATTAGTTTTGGTGCTGCTAGAATGTGATCTGTGCTCCCGTTTTAAACAAAACACTGTTTGCTTCCTGGGGTTTGTTTTTTTTTTCCTTTCCTTCTTATTGAAATTGCTGCCTAGGCAAATTTTGCAGGTCCATAAAGCCCTGGGACTGGCTAGAGGGACTGGCAGCTGAACTATGAGCTAGGCTTAGGTAAAAAAAGTCTTGACCATTGCACTTATTCATTGTGATTATGTTTTTAGCTGACAAAAAGTACGCAAAGTACAAATAATCTGCTAAATCCCTTGAAGTCCTACAGTTTTTGAATCTGGCAGTTTATGTACCAAACTCCCATAGATCTTTTTGCTTAGCTGCTTTTGTGTCATTTCTAAGGGGAACAAAGAAAATTTAAAATTATTTCATAAAGATTTTGCTATTTGTACGATATTAATGTCTTGCCCGTTTAGGGAAAGTACTGATTTTGTAATTTCTACTGAAAAGCAGCTCAAGCCTATCTCTTCAGAATTCAGGAAAGAGCTGTTTTGTGTATCATGTCACCAGCAAAGTAGTGGCAAGTAGCCCAATTTTATTTTATTTTTCAGACTTTTTTCGAATCAATTCCAGAGTAAATATTTTGGAGCTTGAAATGACTACAGCAAAGCTTGACATGGTAATAATAGCTTACACTTGTGCTAGTTTTTCCCTAACCGGGCCCTAAGCCATATTATTTGCATTTTGTCTTTGCTCACAACTATCCTTCTCATGTTCTTGTCAAAGCTATTACACTTGCTGTTGCAAAGGAAGTAGGCTATCTGTATTCCCAACATTCTGGAACTGAACAAAGGAGCAAACATTTCCACACAAAGCTTCTTTGAGTTATTTAATTTACTTTCTAACAAAAGAAAAGATGACATTGAGCACTCAAAGAACAAGAATTATTTCTTAAAACATGAAATACAAATGATAATTCAATCATTAGGAGAAATTTTAACGCATTCAAGAAAATTTCATTATGCCTTCTTCACTACAGATTGTGAACTAATGACTGTTGTAGCAGGTTACAAGAGTTATGTTTGATTTTGGTTTTATTGGTTTGTGTTTGCAGGCTGTCAAAAATTCTAATTAAAAATGTAGATGTTAACCTCTCTTATTCCTTCCATTTTATTAATAATAATTAGAGAAATCCCTTGTCTCAGGAAAAAATGGCAAGTTTTCAGGGGAATAAAACAGAATAAAGCTGCTACTCCCTCTCTACCAAACACTTTTATCCTCCCTTTATTTATATGCATATTTTAATAATCCATAACTTCCTTTTAATAAAGATATCATATTGAAAGAGAGCAAGTTAAAACCACAAGTGGCACCTAACAAATGCCATGAGGGTCTGGCCTTTGATATCCTTCAAATGCAAATTTTTATAAATGTATTCACACTTGGTGTCATTTAATGCAAAAAATGACTAAAGCTTTTAGTCAACTGGAAGTCTGAGGATGGGCAGTTTGTTTTTACAAGAGAAACAAAGGGACCAAATATATCACACAATGGCATAGTCCAATAGATAAGCTTGAATGTGGCCTCGACTCCTGTAGTTATGTGCAAATGAGTAATAGAGTTGTAAGGTAAAAAGTTGAAATATTCTACTAACATTTTTGTGTTGATCACATAAAAGTTCAAAGCAATCTTTGGAGAGTCTCTCTTACCACATCACTTAAGAGAATTAATAGGAAGAAATATCAATGTCTGCATTAAAAAAAATTACCTCTCAACATAATTTCAACTTCAGTGGTCAGAAGTTACACAGATTACATTTCACTCACATAGACTGAATTATCTGAAAAATTTCTCTCCTGACAGATACTGCTACATGAAATAGGTGACTTCTGACCTTCACTGGTGTTAATTTGAGTGTGCTTTCACTGAAACAAGAGGGAAGAAAATCTGGAGAGTGGGGAATTGTATTATGTTATATTTCAACATCTACAACCTAATTTGAGACACATGATATGGCTTCAAAACACTTTTATACAAGTAAATTCTTGTTCAGTGGAGAGTTTGTCAATAAAAATAAAACAGGTTTCACCTACTGCAGACTGAAGTAACAGAGGATTGCCCTTGCTAGCATTTCTTTTTTATTAGGTAGAATTAGAGATAGACTTCCTTGTAATAGACCATTCCCTGTAACATTTAGATGTACATTGATGTGTCCTTATACTGAATTGCAGAAAAGACAAGTAGAAGTCATCAATCCTCACTCATACAACAGGTGTGTCTTCTATGTACTGCTGATTGTCCCACTAACGCACCATAACACATTTCTTCTGTAAAATTCCTAAGAAATACTCCTGATCTTGCAGTCCAAAATAATTCTGTCTCACATTTTTTGAGGTGTGACTACTATGGACCAGCAAAAACATTGTTCTGACAAGTGTCCTGAGCTTTGCCATAGTGGTGCAAACTGCTCACCTTGCATAGCATTTATTTAACTAATGGATACTGTGAGTCAGCAATAAACACAGTTAATGTGCTTGCAGTGGGTGACCAGGCCATTGGAGTTTTCTTTATCAGGAGAATTTAGAAACTGAGGTGCAAGTGAGGTGTAGCTGACTTCATGGGTCTGAAACAAGGGAAGGTGTCAGTTCAAATATGTGGTGGTCAGTTTGTGAACGAAAACTGGGTATCAAGGCAAACAAAATGCAGAAGGGGGTGGCATTTGTAAGCTTCATCATGCTCTGTGTTTTGGGATTTCAGAGCTTCTATGCCTTGAGAAATATGCCCCTCTTTCTACTCTTCCATGCAAACTGATAACCAGGAAGCTTTTTTGAATCCTCCTTGTCCCACCTAGAATGAGTTCATTGGCATTTCTGATGGTAATATGATTTTAATTTTTGCAGCTGTGAGTCCCACAGGTGAAGCACTTCATGACCTGAAATATATATATTCATTTTAAACTACACTATTGTAAAATTATATG
This sequence comes from Alaudala cheleensis, assembly GCA_013398995.1. NCBI lineage: Eukaryota > Metazoa > Chordata > Aves > Passeriformes > Alaudidae > Alaudala > Alaudala cheleensis. The sequence goes on from VWYE01017809.1 coordinate 274,913, forward strand.
TAGAAATCTTATAAATATTTCAATTGTTTTAAATATAAGGACCAGGACAATGATAGTAAGTGTGAGTACCATGTGACTGTAAACTCAGCAGTTTCTCCAGTGACATAATAAGTTACGTATTTTGAATGAGAGTGCTCTTCATGCTTATGGTTAGTACTGATCCAGAAAGCATAGAATAAGTGTTTTAAATAATCTCCCTACTGAAAATCAATAATTTGTTCAGTTATTATGAGCACAGTATGTGACATAAAAATAGAATAACATTTGCATTAAATTTTCTACAAGGACTCTTTAGGGAGTCACAAACAGCATAGAACCATTTTCTCCCTACATCTTTGGTGAACAACATGAAAGCTGTAAGTATTTCAAAACCAAGTCCATTTGCCAGCTGCATATGCTTTACATTTATTTTTATTATGACGATGTAGGAAACAGTGGTGTGCTAGGCAGTAAGTGCAGGATGTGGAAATAAGGAGGTAGAAACTCTGTGACTGAGATGATTAAACTGTAATTGCTACTTTCTTTTTCAATCTTTAGGATAATATTTTTATCCTATTTAATGTTCTACAAAATGTGCTACATAGGATTATTGTCATTCTTTAAAACTTCCATTTAGGGCCTGAATTTAAGAATATAGAGGAGAAGCCATCCCTGAAAGAAAAACTTTATTTTAGTTTTTAGATTGTATTTAACCCCTTCAAATGCTGAATGATATATTGAATAAAACCATAAATTATATATAGCTTGATTTTGTTCACAAGGAACTAATTTAAAAGATTGGATTAATTTTAGTTCAGAATTTTTGTTATCAAAACTGATGTTAATAGCAAAACAAATTATTTCTTTTATCAAATTACAGAGGTAGCTTTAATTATTTTTGACAACTTCTGAAAGGGCATGTCTTTTAAAAGGACCATATCACAAAAAAACTTTTGTTCCTTCACTGCATCCTTTCTACACTCCACTGCTAAAAAGAGGCTGAACTTCTTCTACAAGCCTGGCTATAGGGAGCTCTCAATTTCCAACTGAAAAAACATATCACTGTATTCCCAAGGCACTGTCTTGTACTTAACAAACAGAGGCTTTCAGCAGTGGTTTCCATACAGAAACTTTTTGCTGAATCAAAGGAAGTTGTTTCAATTTGGGGAATAAATTTATTCCCAGATTAACTTGAGTAACACGAATACAGAAGTGAATTTTGCAAAATATGTTGTACACACTTAGCTGCTTCACAGCCTTTCCCCATTATCTAATGTATAATTAATATTTTTTAAAAGTTAGTGAATTGTTATTTTTTAAAATGTATTTTTATCCTGATTATCCACTGTCTCAGACTTTGGTTACTCATGCACAGACTGCTCATAAATTTTAACCAATGAAGGGATGAAATTATTTTTCACCTTCTTTGCAGATATGAAAATGAATTTAGAGCGGAAGTAAAGCTAGATCTTACTGTGAAATATCCTTTCCATTGAGAAGGAAAAAAACCCCAAACAAACAAAACGACAAGCTGTCTATGCAAAAAAACACTGAACAGTACCGACCTGCACAAAATAAAAAATATTTAAAAAAACAAAGGCAAAGAAAGGATGAAGAATAATTTTACTTAAGTATTTCACATAAAGGATTATATGGGTAGAATAAAAATGTCAGGTAGTGTTTATGAAGGTTTTTTTCCATTCTCTGAAAGGAAATGCTCACTTTGACAAAATCACTGGTGTTTCTTCCAATATGGCCAGATATTTTTTATGCACTGTTTCTGTGTACTTGAGGAACTTCGTTTAACGGCCTCAGTTTTCAATCTCACTGGAGAATTTGTCCTTTACAGTAGCCTTCTCTAAGAGTTGTTAGAAAGAATAACATCTCTAATGGCTCTTGCTCTGGCTATGAGGAAGAACCACATAACCTTTTTATATTTGTTCAACTTTTTCCTACAGCAGTACAGATTTCAGAAAGCAGCAGAAGTGACTAGTGATTTGGGAAACCTAATTTCTTTTTAGGAGTTCCATATAAGGCATTTGTGGAGACTAAGAACACTGAGTCTTAATTCTTGGTAAAACAGATTATATTGAAGGAGTTTTTATTAACTCCTTAAGTTAACACTTTGTTAATTAGCAACTCCTTCATGAAAACTGCATGGAACATTGTGAAGCCTCTCCTTTTTGCTTGGAAAAAGAAGGAAGAGGGGCAGATTTCTCAAGATAGAGAGGCTCTGAAATCCCAAAACACAAAGGATAATGAAGCTTAGAAATGCACAATCCTCCATCTTCTCATGAAGAGGGTAAAAAGGAGAGGCTTAACAATGTCTCATCCAGAATCAGCTGGGTATTTTACTAGTCAGTCTGCCCAGAACCAAAGAAAATCAAATGCCACCCCCAGACATGTAGAATGTATTAGGGATGGAATAAGAAGCCTTAACTCTGTAGTTCCTAGCTCTTGTTGGATTATTTTTACACTTTCGTATTTAGGGACGATTATGGCGGTCAATAAGATCACACCATCTTTTTAGACCCGTACAAAACTTCATGGTACAATGCAATTAGTTAAATATGGAGACAAAAAACAATATGTCTTAGTCTTATGGTTTATGGAGTTTTTAAATAAAACTTGTTGCACATTTAAATGTATTTTTTTAGCATTTACTGAAAAAAAATGTATAATGGAAAACCTCATACTCAAAGATCAGGTCTGCCACAGTAACAATTATTCTCAATTTCCTCCATGGTGATCACAGGAGACACTTTAGAGCTATTATGATTTTGGTTGCAGTACATGGGACCATGCTATTTAATTTCCATGAGATCTTAATATAACTGTTATGTTTCCTCCATCAAATGCATTATCCTACATTCTACTGTTGCCATGGTGTATTGCACCAATAAATAGTAGCAAGGAAATTCTTCATGCACAGTTCATTGACATAATAGGCTATAATGGGGTTTTTTTAGTGCTGCTATGGTCTACTGTATCAATGCCTGCTGAGGGAGACTTTAAAGCACTCATCCAAGCACACAGGGTAACTATACGTAATAAAAATCTTTATGAAGTTTTTGGAAATAAGCAATTATTCTGCACTGCACTGTTCATTTTATTTATAAGTGTCAAAATCATTAGCATACACTAGGGACAGATGTGGTATTCTAATTTTCCTTTAAAGATTGAATTAACTTAACTTTCACCGGCTTCAAGAACCTTCAAGAAAGTTGAGGAGTTTTATGTTGTCTTTCATTTTTCCTAATGTCAAAGTGCAAAAACACAAAGGAAAAACTTTACTGTCACTCAATGATCTCATGCTTCTTTATCTTGATCTTGATATCCTCCCTACATTTTGTAAGAAAAGTTACCATTGCCTTATCTTCCTATCTGAAAGCTATGCCTGTAATTTGAAATTCTTGCGTAAATATTCTCTCTGTGAAATGAATAGAGAAGAGTACCTCCAAAAATCAATTTGGAGGGACATCCATAAATTAGGGACCTAAAATGAGTGTGAAGAATTACTCACTGAAGAATTTAGCCTAACTTCCTCACAAATACCTGCCACAGGAAATATATTTCAGTCCTTATAAAGAAAATACAGACACAGTATTTTCAGAATTTCAGCTATCTAGATGAAAAAGGATTAGATTAGGAAAACAGAAAGGACATTTCATACTAAATAGGATGAAATACTACCACTTGCTTGCATGAGTACCAAGATACTCAACAGGAAGTTTAAGAAACCATGCAGCCATGATTGATATATTAACTTTTCTTGAGGTCTGTGAGGAAAGTTTAACTACACTCTAGAGATGTACTTTAGTACATTCTAGATAATCAGAAAACTCTTCTCTGTCCCTCCTTTTTTTTTAAGTATTGTGGTGGCTTGACTTTGGCTAGTATCTGGATGCAATCATATCATTCTACCACTCCCCACCCCATCAACATGACAGAGGAAGAAAATATGAAGAGCTCATGGATTTACATAAGAACGGGAAGAATACTCAGTATTTACTGTCACAGCAAGAAGAGGAGCAACTGAGGGAAATATATTTAATTTGCTTCCAGTTAATCAAAGGAGGATAATAAGAAACAATAATTAGTCTAAAAACATTTTCCCCCACATCTCTCTTTTTCACAGGCTCATCTTCAGTCATGACTCTTCTACCTTCTCACTCTGAACAATGCAGAATGGGGAATGGGGTTTGTGGTCAGTTTCTGCTGCTCCTTCCTTCACACGCTCGTCCCTTGCTTGGGGACCCTCCCACAGGATACAGTCTTCATTAAGTTCTTTTCCTTCTGTGTTAAGGTCCCCGATCAAGAGGATGAAGGAAAGGCAGTGGATGTAGTTTTACTGGATTTTAGTAAGGCTTTTAAAACTGTCCCTCACAGCATTCTTCCACACAAGTTGTCCAGCTGTGGGATGAGCAGGTTCATGATATGCTGGGTGAAGAACTGGCTGAGGGGCAGAACTCAAAGGGCTGTAGAGACTGAGGCTAAATCTGTCTGGAGACTGATCATCAGTGGTAATCCACAGGGTTCAATTCTAGGGCCTGTCCTGTTCCATATATTTACCAACAGTCTGGAGGCTGAAATTGAGTACACCACTGGCAGGTTTGCTGATGGTACCCAACGGGAGCTGCTCTTGATGCTCCCAGAGAGCACCATCTTGCAGAGGGTTCTAGATAAATTGGAGTAGTAGCCTATAAAAAATGGGATTCAATTTTAAAAGATGAAGTGCCAGATTCTGCACCCAGGTTGGAGTACAAGTTATACCATGCTGGGTACAAGTTCAAGAGAGAGGAGCGGCTTAAAAGCAGCACAGAAAAGGGTCTGGGGGTGTTTGTCTCTCAATATGTTTGCCAAGAGGGAAAACCAGACACAGCATCAGACCAGAGTGTCAAAAGAGTTGATTTTTTTGCGCTGCTCAGCATTGGTGCAGCCTCAGCATAAATACTGTGTGCAACTCTAGGACCCACAATTAAAAAGGATGTGAAAGTCCCTGAAAAATCTTGAGTGTCATAGCAAAGTCTTCTTTAAAGAAACATGAATTTCTACTGTTTCAGTGTTCAGTCCAGTCAGAAACCAAGCCAAAGCCATATGGGTGTCTTAAAGCAAGTAAATATACCGTATGTTGGTGCAACAATACCCATAGAAAAAATCCATAATGTAGACAAGCCTTTTGATAATATTCTTTTCTTAAATGTTTGCCCATAATGACAGCATTCTAAACAAGACCTGTGGCTCAATAACCAGACCAGCAGGGAGTTGTGATGGTTGTGTACTTAAGTCAATATTCCAGCTTCTGTGCAAGATTATCTTCACACAAAATGACAATTATTGTTATTATCTTAGATCCAGCTATCAGCATATATATGCACAGCAGACCCTGACTAATTCAGACTTTAGAAAAAAGTTTTAGCAAGTCAAACTAAATATCCTGTCTCTAATAGAAATACAGTGTGGGGAACACCTTTTGCCGTCAAATGAATATAAATGGAAGTAACAATAATTTTTAAATATACAATATAAAATAAATAAGATAGTTATATGCTATAATGACTTATAATTGCAAGTTATACATAGTATATTGCTTGCAGTCATGTGATTATATTTTAATAACATATTTTAGTATAACTTATATAAAAATCTCTGCATATATAAGATAAAATTCCATTGGAAATCTCAGCTGATAGCATAAGCAGTATTTTTGTTAAAGAGGTGTATAAAACATTAGTCACTGATGAAATTAACATTCTGAATATCAATAATAACTACTAAGTGAAAAATTTCCTCTATTTTTCATTCAACCAAAGAATGAAACAAAAAAAAAAAAAAACCCTGAACAAAGTACTAACCATGTAAATCCTGTATAGAGCACACTGAGGTGAAGCAGAGATTATTCAGAGTTTATTGGCCAAGCTCTGGAAAGTGAAATGCAAAGGCATCACTGGAAAACTCCTATAATTGAGAAGTAGTAGGATTCTTTTGCTGAGGCCGAGCTCTATGCTGATATGTTTATTTGATACAATTTCAAAATCAATTAAAAGCTTTTTTGGATATGTTGAGAGATTAGAGTACTAACAGTGCATAAATGATCCAGAGAACTTCCTCCTTTTTTGTCTCATTCTGCCTGAAAATTATTTCAGTCTCTTTTTAATCCTTTTGCATAGGTCTGTTATACTTCTAACTTGCTTAAGTCGGAAGTAAACTGATATGCACATAGTAGGTGCCATGGAGACAATGCAGAAGTTTGCACATCTAACCCATATTTGCATGGGTTTATGATTTGTGCCGAGGAAACAGGCAGCTGTCCATATTGAATTTTTCCCTCTCCTCATGCAGGCTGAGGAGGAGCAGCTGCTACATTTCAGTCTCTTAAGATGAGAACCATTATGAACCTTGCCTCCTATCTGAAAATTCAAGGCTGTCAGGAGTAGCAGTAAGACCCCTGTAGCAAATGATCTAAAGCTGAACACACACTACTTCATGATACATGTGTGGCAACACACCTTCATGCAAGAGGTTTCTTACCTCTTACCTCAGCAAGTGTTCTGTCAGTAAATCACATTTAGTTTGCTTTCTCACAGATAGTGCTCTAATTCCTATATCACTGATTAATTGGAGCTCTGGAATCTAACTTGAATGAAAACCTAAACACAGACACTGGAAAAGCTCAAGAAGGCTGATAACATATGTAATGCACAGTCTTCTACAATTTGCCTCAAAGTCGCATACAGATGCTCATTGGGAGAGAGTTTTATTTACTTGATAGCATTTTCTGTTCTTTTGTCCAACAGTATTCATTAGTCTAAGTAATATTTCATTGAGAGAGTTTTTCGTGTGAAACAAAAGGTGAAATGAGAGAAATTGAGCCATGAGCAATCATTATTTAGAGCTGAAAATTATTTGGAGGAGAACTTTCTGGTCTTTCTTTCAAAATCAAGTAATGATATCATTTTTATGAATCCACATTTTAGGTTCTAAACTAGGATAGCATGCCAGAAAGAATCTGGAAAAGATGAATTTTATAACCCTGATCTTTGACTGTTTGAATGGGCACACAGAAGACACATATCCTCATCTGGTTTGACTTCTCCCCTCTGTTTCTCTCTCCAACATCTAAACACTGAGCTGGTGACCAGTCTGTCTTGGATATATTGCTCTCTACCTCAGAAAATAGGTCCCTTTGGTAGTCTGCTTAAAAGTCGTAATTTTGTTTCAGCATGGAATTAAACTTATACTTGAAGACCTTAAACTTTAAAGCAAGAAAAGATTTCTCTAAATGTGAAACATTAGATTGAAATATCCTGCACCATGTGTGTAAGTTATGATTAAAAGAATCATTGCTTATGAAACAGAGTTCTCTGAGATCCCTCTGGAGGTAAGTAATAGATGAGTGACTGGGAAACAACCACCTCAGACACTAGTTCCCATTTCTTTGTCAGGACTTATCACACAGGGGAATATGATATGAAGGAACAGAATCTCATCTGGTGTCAAGTTTGATATTTCCTTATGCTCAAAGTGGACTCTGAAACCACAACTGACAAAGAGAGAGAGAAACCAGTTCGATCATCTCACCAAGCCCTAAGGAAGAAATGTGTCAATGGGCTACAATATGTGTTCCTATTATTAAGTTAGGACTTAATTTATTTTCCTGCTTCTAGAGGAAGATTGATGAGCAATATTCAGAGGAAGTTCCCATCACACCAGTGTCTTTTATTGTCTTAAAATCTCTGAAAAAACTTATCTGACAATCTCAGCTTCTGAGAAAGAACTGCCTGATAGTCCTGTTTATTTATGTTTATGTGAAATTACTCTCTTACACAAATCTAAATATCCTTTTAGAGCAATAAGTTCTAAGCAACTAAGAACATGTCCCATTTAGTTACAAGCATGCTTGGACATACATAAGTACCCTCATGCAGAAACACACTTAATCTACTGCTTCCATAGTTTCTTTTTTTTTTTTTTTACCTGCTTAAAAATAAATTATACAGTAAGAATAATATTAGAGTTATAGAAAAATGCAGATCCCTCCTTGTTTCCTCTTACCCACACTTAGCTTTTTACATGATAATACAACTGAATTAATTGGTGTTGATATTATGAATAAATATCTCTAAAAGCAAAGATGGAATTAATCTAAGTGTGAATCTTTCAAATCCAAGTTCTTACAAAGAGACCAATAATTAATATTATTTGGTGCAGTGACACCAAACACATGCAACTTCATTTCTAGATAATAATCAACAGACACTGTAAAATATTATCCCTTTGTCAAATAGATTGATAAAAGTGAAATATATGGCATTTACATGTAACTAAGTCTAATTAAATTTATAAGACATAAGATGCTCACCTGTGCTAGAAGTATTGATTGATAACATTACAATTGCCTGTGGCTTTTGGGTCTACCAAGGTACAAATTTAAAATATTATGACACAAAGAAGTGTCATATAGAACTTTGTGCAGAAGCTTCTTTTTATGTTCTAAGAGGGTCAAGACCACAGGAACCATGTTTATTTGTACTAAAGACATATTGCATAGAGGTTAATCTTTCCTAAAAACAATACACATAATGCTGGATCCATTTTTAGCCCAAATGCTTCATTTAACATCTGCATATAGCTCTCATTTCCATTAATTTTAAAGAATTGTTATAGTTATTAATTCTTAAATTTTTATTATTTTATTGTCTCTGTAAATATTTAGTCAATCAAAGAACACAGCAAGGGGTACCTATTATCAAAGAGCATCTTCAGAACAATTAAAATACTACTTATAAACCCACAGATAATTGAAATAGTACAATGGCACTTACAATGAAAGGATGACTCAAGTATAAAACAATGTTTACTCAATAACTTTAGAATAAAAGTAGAGATATCATAAATATTACTAGAACCAATACTGATTTAACTGCTGCAAAACCTCTTGTAAGGTGAAAAAGGGTGGTAGCCCATATTTAGAGATGGAGAAAATGGTGCACCATAGTTTTGCATCTCCATCTTTTATGTGTCAAAGCTGAAAAACTTGTGCTTTGAACTTGGAGTTGATGAGCTCTAATCATGAAACAGAGTAGTATTTGTAACCACTAAGAACACACTTTTTTTTTCCAATCTGGACTGAGAGGGTGATTCTTCATCCTTTTTCCATTTTGAATATTAGGTCTTGGCTTTTGTAGTAAAAGATACTTTTTGTAATATTATCTTTGGTATTTTATAGTTTCTACTATACTGTGTGGAAGGACTATTCAGTCTGAAATTCTTTATTTAGTCTTTTGGCAGTCTCTCACTAACAACCTGCATTTTATTATAATTAATAGTTTACATTTGTATTTAGAATGCTTTAAGCTACAGTCATTATCATCACAATGCCTTTCAAAATTTCCTTCTATGCCTTCTGACATAACATGAATATTTGTGTTTGATCATTATTTTTTATTGGGTATGTAGTGAAGTTAGGTAGGTGCAGTTTCTCCATATATTTTATAGTAAATATTTTGCTTCTTTCAGTGCCATTGAAGCATAGCACACTGTGCTTGACACAATGATTGGAAATCACTCAAAAAATAAGAAAAAAATAAAGATTCTCCTTTTCACAGGTCTCTTTTAGTTATAGTTCTATCAGATAGGTGCTATAACTGATCTGATCTAATTGGCCCACCAATTAGACCAGTTCCTCCTTTGACACCAAAACCAAATAATTTTTTTAGCAGTAGTTACTTCTCCAAAGCTAGGATTTCCTACTTTAAAATAAGAGTTCTGAGTAACTGAGGCACTGCATTGAAGATAAAATTGTCCTCTGTAACTATATGTTACATGAGCACAACTCACACGTCTCCTCTTTCACAGTTTTCTGGTGTAGCTTGCTCATACTGAAATGTTAATGGTTAATGCATATAAAATTTTTCTTCTCTTAGTGAAGAAATTCAAAAATATGAGAAAAACTTGAAAAAAAATTTTTAGAGCAACCACAACTTTAAGAAAGGATTAACAGAGACTGTAGAAATAATAAACAGTAGCTTAGAGAAGCTAGTAGTTGTACCAAATAACAAAAAGAACAATATCAGTGACTTTAGCTTTACAGTGCCTCTTAAAAGTAATGCACTCTGAGAACATCCTTAATGGAACTTGTGATTCCCCTCTAGACTTCCACATAGAAGTCTCAGTATAGTACAAATTTCTTTTTATTCTGTGTGCTGATATCTCCATTTCTAAGAATACACCTGTGACCAAGGTTTTTTTAAAGAATTTAGAGACTTAAACACCTTAAATACCTTTTCCTAGTCAAAAGAGAGAGAAAAATCCTTTGATGAGATTTCTGAAGAGCAATAGAAGCAGCCTTAGAAAGAGGCTGACTGAGGATTTACTGAGAACCAGGAAATGGATTTAAGTTAGCAAAATGCTAAATGTTAGTTAAATCATCTAATGTGGTCCTTTCCTAAAACTCCTAAAATTGAGAAACACATAGAAGATTTTTTTCATATGAGACTTCAGAATTTCTAATAGATAATGAGAAAAACAAATCTTGCTTCTCCTAGGATCAGTTAACTATGGATGTTTATCACTACAACTGGAAAAAGTAGTTGATTAGAGAAAGTAAATTCTATGCACAAATAAATTCTGTGCAAAATATCCTCTGAGAGTTCTAATGTATCTCACCTAACCTATTTGAGCCAGCTCTGTTTGTCTAGTTACAGACAGATGAATAATTCATTCTGTTATAATGGCAATTTATAAATTTCCTATACAGTTAATTTCAGGACAAGCTGTGATCTAAACTCTTAGTGATTCTTGTCTATTGCTCAGCAGTAAGACTAGTAATATACACCAGTATCTGGAAATTTGGGTAAAGGTTTTTAAATGTTACCTCTATCTGCTGTAAGCTGTTGTGGTGAGTTAGTCTTGGCCAGGAACACCACCCATCTGCTCACTTGCTTCCCTTCCTCACAGGACAGGGGGAGATAATAGGAATAACAAAGCTTATGGGTCAAGACAGAAAAGGGAAATCATTCACCAGTTACTGTCATGGGCAGAACAGACATGCTTGGCAAAAACTGATTTAATTCCTTGCCAATTACAAGTAGAGTTGTGTGGTGAGAAAGCAAATGAAAACATTTAAACAATGCTTCCTCCTCTCCTGTTTCAAAGCTGAACTTCACTCCTTCACTCCCAAGTTCTGTCTCTAAGCCTCCTCCACCTGAAGTTCCATGAACAGTGCAGTGAGAAGGAGAGTAGTGGTTGGTGTCAGCCTGTAAGAGTTCCTCCATGCTGCTCCTCCCTCCTCACACCTTCTCTCTGCTCCAGCCTGGGCTCTCCATTTAGGTAGTGTCTAGCTGCTCTGGTATGGGGTCTATCACAGGCCACGGCTCCGTTATCTGCTCCACCATGGTCCTCCATGATTGGGAATCTGCTCCTGTGCCTGGAGCACCTCCTCCCCCTTCTCCTTCTCTCACCTTGCTGTCCACAGGGCTGTTTTCTCACACTTTCTTCCTTCTTTCTCACATTTTTGCACTAGTGTCACCATTTTGGCAGAGGGGCTCAGTTTTCTCCCTCAGTGGGTCTGTTGGAACCAGCCCCTTACAAAAGCCACCACGGAAGCAGCCTCCCCCTGCCAAAGTGTTGTCATTTACTCCTAAGAGTTATCCAACGAAAATACTCTGATAATTAGCTAACAATAATAGAATGGACTCAAAGTTATTTTTGGGTTTTGTTGTTTTGTTTTTGGTTTGGTTTTGATTTTTGTTTGTTTGTTTGTAGGGTTTGGGATGGGGGCAATTATTTTTTTCATGAATTAGCAACAAATAATATGATGAGGTTTTCACTCATCTGTCTTTTGCCAGTGCCTGATGTATAGCTTGTCAGAAAATAATTACACATCTTTTTTTTTTCATTTAGCTAAGGCCGTGTTGTTATTTATAAAAAAATTGTGATTTTAAGTAATAAGATAGTATTTGTTATGAGCAACGGGAAGACTTGAGTCTTGGCAACACTCTTATGTTCTTCCTCTGAATAATGTATTATTACATAATATATTAGCAAAGCTAAGAAGAATGGATATATATTGCATAGATATAAAAATGCCTATATTTGGAGAAACAGAATACTGATGTGCTAACATGTACTGAGTGCTAACATGCCCAAAAGCTTGCCATTTTTATACCACTTAGTCTAATAAAAATATTATCTCCTTCTAATAAATACATCTGATTTCTGTATTTAAACCCTGTGGTGGTGTACATGACATACTAATTCATTCTGCTTTATTTCTCCACTCTATTTCTGTATAGACATGTTTGATTGACTTTGGCTAGACACCAGGTGCCCACCAAGCTGCTCTATCACTCGCCTCCTCAGCTGGACAGGGGAGAGAAAATAAGGAGGAAAACATCCTGTAGGTTGAGATTAGGCAGTTTACTAAAGCAAAATGAAAGTTTTTGCTCACACAAGCAAAGAGAAAAAAAAAAGAATTTTTTTCACTACTTCCCATCAGCAATGTCAGGCCACTTTAAGAGAAGCTGGGCTGCAGCACATGTAGTGGTTGCTCCAGAAGGCAAACACTGTAAATAAAGAATTCCACCCCTTCTTCTTAGCTCTTATTTCTTAGCAGACAACTTATGGTATGGTTAATATTGATCACCTGTCCCATTCCAGGATCTTGCCCAACCCCAGCCTAATGCTAAGGGAATGTTGGAGACAGCGCTGAGGCTGTGCCAGCCCTGCTCAGCAAGAGCCAAAACACTGGTGTACTTTCAAGACCCTTTTGGCTACCAGTGCACATCACTGCAAGGGCTGCTGTGGGGAAATGAACTCCTCTCAGCCAGACTAAATATAACAGGATATAGGTTGCTAAAAACCTCTTGATGGACTCCCCTCTCAGCATGACACTGAGCTTGAGAATGGACTTGATGCCTTAAGTTGTAGCTTTTATATTTTTCAAATTCCATGCTATCTCGGGTGTAGTTTTAAGCATCACATTAAGTGCTAGTAGGTAGTAAGTAGACAAACCAAATCCTTTCCTGCTAAAAACCAAGGACAGCTTTTGGGCTCAAAAGCACAAACAACTGAATGGACTGAAGCGAGAAACAAGAAGGATGAGACTTCACAGCCTGAAGTTGTAATTGGACAATTAAATGCCAATATGCAAATGGACCCAAACTTATAAAAGTCTAAGGCCTCATGACCGGGGCTATCTTGTGACTGTTCGGGGTCCACCTGGTCAGGCTCTTGTGCCCAAGGTGTATCCTAGGGCCTTTCAATAAATATCTACTTTATTCTCTAGCTCTGTCCAGTCTCTGTTTCAGGTCAACCTTCCCAAGGCAGCAGACTAACTGCAGCTATCCTGTGCTGCCCAATGCAAACACAGTTCACTGATGAGCACACAGCTCTGGCACAGATCTGCTGCCAGAGCTTGTTAAAGCATTCTTGCATTCCAGTATATGGTAATTTTCACATAACAGTAGAAAACAGATGTTTTGAATAGATAATGAAAGTTCAATTCTGAAGTAAATAAATGCAACATTTTCAACTTCATTTAAGTGAGAAGCTGTGAATGCTTTTATCTCATCTAATATGTACATCCAAAAGTTAGAAAAAAATTGTTATTTGCTGACAATATTACTTGAAAGTATTCCTTGTCCCTGCAGACCCATGGTTTTGGTTTTTTTCTGCCCCAATCTGCACTCTTTAACCCTATATGTTACAGAAAAAATCAAAGCAGTTATGTGGAAAAACAGTCTGAGTCAAAAAATTGCCAAATACCTACTTCAGAAATCGCAGATTAGGTGTGTAATTTTCAGCTGATTGTTTTAGTTCCCATTTTGTAGTCAAAATAAATAAAATAGGCATCCCTATAAGGTGATTTAGCTCATCTTGAGCTGTCTGTTTTGCCTCAATGGTATAAAGAGATCCAGCATTAACTAAGACAAGTAACTTTTAGACAACTGAAGTGAATGAGATGAACTACATGATGGATGAATGTAGCTTTAAGAATTGAAAAATAATCAGAGCTTTGCTATAGAAACAGTTGGTATACTGCTTACTCATCCTTAATTCATTCTGAAATTGACTTCTGAGATCTATTAAATATCCCACANTGCCAGCCCTGCTCAGCAGGAGCCCAAACACTGGTGTACTTTCAAGACCCTTTTGGCTACCAGTGCACATCACTGCAAGGGCTGCTGTGGGGAAATGAACTCCTCTCAGCCAGACTAAATATAACAGGATATAGGTTGCTAAAAACCTCTTGATGGACTCCCCTCTCAGCATGACACTGAGCTTGAGAATGCCTTAAGTTGTAGCTTTTATATTTTTCAAATTCCATGCTGTCTCGGGTGTAGTTTTAAGCATCATATTAAGTGCTAGTAGGTAGTAAGTAGACAAACCAAATCCTTTCCTGCTAAAAACCAAGGACAGCTTTTGGGCTCAAAAGCACAAACAACTGAATGGACTGAAGCGAGAAACAAGAAGGATGAGACTTCACAGCCTGAAGTTGTAATTGGACAATTAAATGCCAATATGCAAATGGACCCAAACTTATAAAAGTCTAAGGCCTCATGACCGGGGCTATCTTGTGACTGTTCGGGGTCCACCTGGTCAGGCTCTTGTGCCCAAGGTGTATCCTAGGGCCTTTCAATAAATATCTACTTTATTCTCTAGCTCTGTCCAGTCTCCGTTTCAGGTCAACCTTCCCAAGGCAGCAGACTAACTGCAGCTACCCTGTGCTGCCCAGTGCAAATACAGTTCACTGATGAGCACACAGCTCTGGCACAGATCTGCTGCCAGAGCTTGTTAAAGCATTCTTGCATTCCAGTATATGGTAATTTTCACATAACAGTAGAAAACAGATGTTTTGAATAGATAATGAAAGTTCAATTCTGAAGTAAATAAATGCAACATTTTCAACTTCATTTAAGTGAGAAGCTGTGAATGCTTTTATCTCATCTAATATGTACATCCAAAAGTTAGAAAAAAATTGTTATTTGCTGACAATATTACTTGAAAGTATTCCTTGTCCCTGCAGACCCATGGTTTTGGTTTTTTTCTACCCCAGTCTGCACTCTTTAACCCTATATGTTACAGAAAAATCAAAGCAGTTATGTGGAAAAACTGTCTGAGTCAAAAAAATTGCCAAATACCTACTTCAGAAATCACAGATTAGGTGTGTAATTTTCAGCTGATTGTTTTAGTTCCCATTTTGTAGTCAAAATAAATAAAATAGGCATCCCTATAAGGTGATTTAGCTCATCTTGAGCTGTCTGTTTTGCCTCAATGGTATAAAGAGATCCAGCATTAACTAAGACAAGTAACTTTTAGACAACTGAAGTGAATGAGATGAACTACATGATGGATGAATGTAGCTTTAAGAATTGAAAAATAATCAGAGCTTTGCTATAGAAACAGTTGGTATACTGCTTACTCATCCTTAATTCATTCTGAAATTGACTTCTGAGATCTATTAAATATCCCACAATAATTGAAGCATTTGGGTGTTGGAAAACCATATTTGCATGGGTCATAAATTACTGGAAGTTCTTAAGCCTTCTATGGCTGTCAGTGTTCTTAGTTTCTTTTCAAATGTGGAGGGGATTTTCTGCCATTATCTGCTACCAGTATTTGGGCTGTGCATGGATCAGAGGATATCTGCTCTCTAACTTTCTTTTATTACTCTTGCCCTAAGTGCTGAACCCTCCAGTTCAGCTGTTTTTATGATGCACTATTTCTTACAAGGCCAGTATCCTGTAAAGAAAGGAGGAGATAATTCTGTTTTCTTGAAAATTTGCATGTGGACACTAGCTGCAAGACAAGTAAATGCACATTCACCATGAGCACAGTTCATGGAGTGATGAGGACGCAGCCTCAGAGGGAATGATTGTTTCACAACAAGGAGCTCATGCATTTAAAATCGCTCAGCACCTGGGCTTGAAATGAGTCCATGCTCCTGTTGCTTAATACTGTCACACAGTAGTTTTGGCACCAAGAATGACAGCTTGAAGGGTTATTCACAAAATCAGATAGCATGTTAAATTCTGGTAATGTGGTTTTTTCCCTTCCCTGGCAAGATTGCAAGAAAAGAATCTATCTTTATAAATGTGCATCTGGCTAAAGGGCAAAGTCTGGCTATCAATTTTATCACTATTAACTATAGTTTTGGGATTTGCACTTTACTTAGTCAACATTAAACTCTGAATCTCATTTTTATCTTAAGGAAAATTGTTTCTTTCCCACCTAAGTGATGAATCATGTGCACATGATTTTCAGATGTTGTCTTGATTAAGTTTTGAATGCTTTAGAGGTATTGAGAATCTAAAATTTTTACAAATATGAAAGCTGATAGCTGTCTGCAAAGACAGATGCTCTTTTATGAGTGCACATGGAAGATCAGACTGAGTTTCTCAGTACTACTAAGACAAGTACCTCTTTGTTGTAAATTGTTTGTGCTGGACACATGGGAAAAGTATGGGTCCTCATACATTGTTCTGCCCTTAAGTTGAGGCCTTCCTTGACCATTTGATACTGCGAAAGAACAGGGAAAAGTTTTAGGGTGGTAGGGTGAATCAGATGGGTGGAGTGTTAACCAAAAGAGAGTCCTGGCACAAAGTCTGATCATGAACTCTTTCTTGAACTGCCCTACTACTGCAATTGCCATGTTCTTCCATTTCCGTGTAGGCAGCTGACATTGATTCCTGTCAGAAACAGGATACTGGAAAAAGTAGACAATTAATCTAAATTGTAAGGAACCTTTAAAAATAGATAGAATATAGTAGCATAACAAAATCACAGAACACTGTGTGCTAGGTGCTACTTATGGCAGCTTCTAGTTCAACATCAAACCTGCTTTAGCTATGAGGTCAGGCCAGGTTACTCAAGTCTTTATCTGGCTGTGTCTTGAAAAATTCCAAGGTTAAAAACTACATTCTCTTTGGGAAACTGTTTCAACCTTTTATTGTCTTCATAGTAAAAGGTTTTCCCCATAGACCCAGTATGTCACATTCAACTTATGTCTCCTACTCAATTTATGCCATTGTATTTTGTCCTCCCACACTACACCACCATGAAGAGCTTGGCTCTACCTTCTTGCTGAAGAAGCTGAACTCTTCCTTGTCCTTAACAGGGGTAAGGGGAGATTGCAGCAACAAGCTGACCTCAGTGTCCTACATATGGTCTAATTGGTAATATGCAGAGGGGAACAATCACTTCTCTTGAACTACTGGCCATTTTCCAAGAAAACTGTTGGCTCACACTGAGCATATAGTCCACTGAGGTCCTCATGTTCTCTTCTCAAGAGCTACTCCCCAGCAGGTCAGTCCCTGATGTGCAGTTAGTTCTTCCTTCTAGGGGCAGGAGTTTGCAATTGTCGATTTTCATAAGGTTGGTCCATTCCTTCAGCCAGTGCCTAGTGCCCCTCTACAGCAGCACTACTCCTGAGCATGGCACCATTTGGTGGTATCTGCAGACTGTGAGAACTCTTTCATCTCCTGCAGGCCACAGATAAAGATGTTGACAGGATGGATTGGAGCACAGGCTCATGCAGAACTCTTCTTGTTACCAGACTTCTGGTAGAACATATCTACCCCAGCAACAAGAGACTGTTCCATAGACCAAAGATGCCAATTCTACATGTTTGACATGACTTGATGATCAAATATTTGAGAAACCTTCGAAAGGGAAAATAGGGTGAGACTGTATGTTTGTTCTATGGCATCACACTGTAATGCACATAAAACACTTGCAGCTACTTTTGCAAGTAAGAAGCAAAGAGTCATCAAATTATGGCACCATTCATAACTTTTGTATTGTCTTTATTATTTCCTGACCATAAAAAATGTGGGATATTTATTTCACTTAGAGTTATCTATAGCATGCTTTTTTCCTTTTTTTTTTTTTTGGGGGGGGGGGGGTTTGAAAACAACAGAAACATGAAAAAAGGATTAACAAAATCAATATTTCTCTTTATATAAAGGGCATGTCTAATATACAAGAAGCTGGACTTTATTTAGTTAAACATAGAACTCTATATAGCATTTTAGTTCTGGGTTTGAGTATATAATGTGATTTTTTTAAAATCTGGATTGTTACATTATTGAAATAAATACTAAAAGTTATACATTCATGAAAAACAAAATATATATGCTTAAAAATACCAAAAATAGGAGTTACTGTTGAACTATTTATTTCTATTATTTAATATTTATTTAATATGAACTTCTTGCTGGCCAGAAATGTGTCTCAGTATTTTTCAGTATTTTGTATTCAATTATTAAAATATTTCCAATCAAGAGACTACAGATTTAAAAAAACCCCTGTACTTTCTGAAATTACAAATTGTTTTAACAGACAGTAATCTGAACATATTGCAATAGTCTTATCTCAAATTATGATTAGAATGACAGCAAAATGATGTTGTTGTGATATAAGTCTTTGATATCTCACTTTGTTGTTATTTACAAGGGGGAGTCCTGGTTTTTGGAGGGCCTGTACAAGATGAACAGTGCCTTGCCAGATTCTTGATAGTTATCTAGGCTTTGGTCTCTCAGTTTTGAGGTCAGAGCATTAACACATTTGCATTATAAAAAGAAAGAAAACTTGTTTGGAATCCCAATATATATTTCATCTGGTTTAAAGCCTTAATCCTGGATTCTGAGTGCTGTGTGGTTTTAAGAGTATTAGTACAGATTTGTACAAAATGGCTTGATACTGCATGTGTAAGCACTTTCCACCAACAACAGAAAGTTAAATAAAAAAAGAAATAAACCTGGATCAGGGTTAACAGGGTCTAACTGCTGAAGCCCTGGGAAGACCAGATGGCTGTGAAACAACTATATTGCTTTCTTGCTGCTGTTCTGGATATAGCTTTTCAATCAAAGATCTTTCATGTCTGTTTTTAATAAAAGTAATACATAAAGAAGCCATGTCAAAGTCTCATTTGAAGGCTTTTTAGAGGGTTTTTTGTTTGGCTTTTTGTTTGTTTGTTTGTTTTGTTTTTGCATTTTGTTTTTTTTACTTGTTTTGGTTTGATCTTCTGGGGATTTTTTGGGGAGGCATGCAGTGGGTTGGTAGGTTTGTTTGCTGTTTGTTTGCTTTGCTTTTTAGCATTCTGTAATGGTTGATTCACTGTGGACACCAGATAATCTTTTACTTTTGTCCTCAGAGCCTGTTTCTGCTACATGCTTGTTTCAGGGTAGATGGGAATGATTGGAACAGCAACTGAACAAGATTCAGATACCCTATTTTGTGTAGTAAAACCTAAATAAGGGTATTTCTATATTTGGTTTTGAATCAAATCATGCAGAAACCAATTTTTAA
Source organism: Alaudala cheleensis (assembly GCA_013398995.1). NCBI lineage: Eukaryota > Metazoa > Chordata > Aves > Passeriformes > Alaudidae > Alaudala > Alaudala cheleensis. Next base: position 294,203 of record VWYE01017809.1, read on the forward strand.
AAATGTTTCATTAACAGAAATGCTGAAGAAGAACAAAAGGCATTCTCCCCTTCTTCTGTCTGTCCCCATCAAGTAAAATAAGTGGGCCTGCACCAGCTAAGCAAATATTAAATATTTGAGGGGATCAAAAGGCTGGGGAATGAGTTGGCTCAGGAGCCAGGACATCTTAGAATCTTTGGCCAAAGCCAATCTGCCCAGTGGGGCTTCCTTTGGTCACATGCCATTGATCTCCAGCAGCTGCTACACTGGAATTAACATTCTTGTCAGGTTGACTGCTGCTGTTAGCCATGGGAAATCGTCAAAATCATCCAGTTCAACATCTCTGTGCCAAAAAATCTGGACAGCCCAAAAACCCAGACTTGAGTATAAAACTCTTAACACAGCTAAGCTCTGACCACAGACCCAAACCCTGTTTAGAGGTGGAGCTCAGCAAGTTGGGTCTGAAAACCTTCCCACAGCAAACTGTCCTGGCACCACAGATAACTGGAGTTCATTCATGGGGGGAAAACACATCATATCTAAAATACTATTTAGACCAATGAATTTTCGGTCACTAACAGCAGATGAGAATTTTGTCAGATTTTTGTCAGAGTCCTGTATGTGATCTCTGAAATTCCTTGATTTCAAGACCTTTAGAGAGAAATATTTACGTGCAATGAAGAGTTTTCTGGTAAAACCTAATTTTACTGGAAAAAACTCTGAATAGATTAAATTTGTTCTTTATTTAAGTTAATTATTATAGCAAAAATCTTAGAATATACTGAGCAGAAGCCATTTGTAGTCCCTCAGGATGTTGGGATGATGACCCATTCCAAGACTTTATTGGTCAATATTGTTAAAAATTAAAATAAAGCAAAAAAAAAAAATCACCTGTTAGGAAATATTGAAACTGGAATTAGGAATTAAGATGGCAGCATAATTATATTGCTATTTCAACATGCTATTGACATTTTAAGCACTCTGGGGTTTTTTGCATTTCAATCCTAGGAGAACTTAAGAAGACTGAAAATTTCAAAAAGAAACAAAAATGATCAAATATATGGGGGTGGGGGGGGACCTCTTTAATTTGAAAAATATAGAGGAGAGAAGTGTAATAAGCATATATATAATCCTGGGTCTTATGGAAAAGATAAAGAGGTTCTAAGGGTTCATTTCCCCTCTAGTATAAGAATAAAAGGGTAAAAATAGACTCAAGTTAGTTGAAGTCGGATCCAAAACAGACTTTTGAGTCAGAACTTGCATCTAGAGGGTACTGTTGATGCTCAAAGTTAATGTGGCAACTAATGAAATTTAGTTTTGAAAGCAAAATGTGGGGAAGGTTTTGAGACTGGAGAGTAGGGTGACAGCCAGGGTGCTGTAGCCATGGGGATTGAAACTGGATCCAGCCATCCAGCCATGAGCAGGGCAGCTGGGGGCACTGGAGCAGCACCGGGTATCAGGCTCTGCCATGGGGATTGGCATGGGCCAAGACTGGGCCTGGACTAGGAACCCATGGCCAGGCAGGGTAGGGATGTTGGGAGCTAGAGACCAGTCCTGTTGGGACATTGCTGGAGCAGGGCATCTGGAAGATAAAAAATAACAGTTCTGGAGACATTTTAAGGTGTGGATGCCTGAGACACGCACTCTAGATCTCCAGTCTCAAAGGTGCCTGCACCCAGTGCTCATCTCTTGCATATCCACTGTGCAGCCATTAAGACAGTGAAAAATCTACAACTTGAGCTGGATCAGGTGAGACAATGCCCATGAGGATATACCAGACTATTAAATATGGGTTTCCTGCATCCCTTAATTTCTGAACTGGAATCTAAAAGTGATAAGAACTTGCACCATTGTGTTTCCTGAACAAATGCTGACAAGATCAAATCTCTCCTGAAAAGAAAGAAAGAGTGTGATTTGGGATTATTTTTACTACTATTTTCATTTAAGAAACGCATTTGAAAAAGTAGATATTTTTCTGTTATGTATACCACCTTGGAGAAAAAAAAGTATTGTACCCTATAAATTAATTTCTTTTCATTGTGAAAAAGACAAGGGTATCTTGAACAAACTAAAGGTTTTAAAATATTTTTTTCTTTTTTGCTTTATTTACTTCTAGGAACAGACACCAAAATTTTATGTGAACTAATCCAAGCACCATGAAATAAGACTGATCTTTGTGAAATCCTATAGTATGCTGACCTAAACATTCATAATGCAAGAATAATTCTTTATTGTGGGTCTAGTCTCTATTTAGCTTAGGAAGCAAGACAGAATTTAGCAGACCTGTAATCACTCAGTAAGAGCACATGCAGGTTTCACAGGTTCACCTCCTTAGTAACAAGGGTTGCTACTGAAAAACAATGCAATTTTCAGATGTAATATCTGATATCATCGAAATTCTTTCATAGTTCCCTTAAGAACAAACTGTTAAAACTACTGTGAGTCTGTATATGTTACAGTTTCTAACCTTTTGTATTGTTTTTATCTGTGGACTGCATCATCTATTCAGTCTTGACTTACAGCCACCCATTTTCCCACATCTTTTGTTTTTAAAAACATGTCTTTCATTGATACTTTAAATAAAAGCTCCCAGATAATTTGTCTCAGGAATTGAGTTTTATTTTATGAATGGTGAATAAGATCAACATATAGATCCTAAACAATGGTGTTTTTCCTTTTGAAGAAATATGGAATTTTAATTACATTGTAGGGAAGAAACCTAATATTTCCTGTCATCTGCTCCAGATATTTCATTCTATTGTTCTTCTCAAAGGTCGAATCTAGAATGTCACATCTGCAAGGACACCCATGACCCCTATTGGCATTCAAGTTTCTGCAAAATGGAAGCAGGAAGACTGAAAAATGCTTCCTTGAGTATCAAAAATAGATTACTGAAACTTATCCCAACAGCTGAGTTCCCCAAGGCATCAGTGTTATGTATACATATGCACAAAAGATTTAGCATTTAAAAATATCAGGAAGCATTTCCAAATCAGCCCCAAGTGACTTTTGCAGCTTCTTTCCTTTGTTCATGGCTGGTTTGTTGGATTTTATGGTTTGGAATTGGGAGGGTTGCCTTTAATTATTAATATTTTTACTTTTTATAATTCATCAGAAAGAAAAGAAAGTTTATTTCTCCGAATGCCAGTAGCCCTGGGAACTTTCTTTGACGAAAGAAACTCTATTTTGTGCATATCTCATCTTTACATCCCCCTTGTTTGTGAATACTAATACTAATGGCATTCCTTAACTCTGGAGCTGATTGAGGAAAAAAAACAGCAGGGAAATATCTTCAGGGAATACTGATATTTAACTACTTCCTTTTTCTTAAATAAGTTTCAAAACAAATACTGAACAAAATAAGGAAACTTTTTACCAAAAAAAAAAAAAATAGTTAAAATGGGAGCCTGGAAGCAACACTGCCTTTTCTTTTATGTTCACTAGTCTTTGAAAGATGTAGTTTAAATTCCTCAACCCAGCCTTTTTTCTATGAGTCTTGCTGCTGGTCAGACTGTGTCTTTTCTCAAGTATCATAAGCATTCAATTCCCTGCAATGCAATTAAAACCCCATCTTTCTTCAAACTGATTAAATCTTGCAACATCTGTGAGGGAAGAAAAGAAGGTATAAACATTATCTTTTTCTTTACACAGATGGGAAGCACAGGCTAACAGAACACAAAATGCTCAAGTGGTTGCTAAATACTAAGTCCTATTCAAATAAAAATGTGGGTTTGTGTTTTGCTGCTCTGAGTTCTGAAGGATTAGATTAAGATCACTGATCAAGTCACTGTTAAAAGTCAGAAAAAACCCCGAGATTTTGGTCTTCTAAAACCGTAGTGGAACATTCTACATATTTTAAAAAGATACAAGATGAGAAAGATGAGCTGCAATGAAGGTGGCCAGATATTTTCTGGGCAAGAGAAAAGGAGTTTCTCATCACTTATGAAAAAAGTTTTCATAATCATCTGACCTGCAAATTAAGAAGGCCAGATTTGCGTTTAAAGCAAAATTAAAGACCAGTTATGAAAGAGCATATGGAAATAGATTTTAAAACATTTTTCCCCCATTGTGCTAGTATGAATCAGAGATGTAAAATTGTGTTAATTCCAGCAGTCACAACAAGATACTCCAATGCTTTATCATAAAGGTTTTTAATCAAATAAAATTATATACATACTCTTGTGGGTGTGCTTGTCTTTAAAATGATGGAAATATCAGTTAAAAATCACTTGTGTTTTGCCACAGAGCTGTGGGAGTTTTACATTGTGCTTTCCAAGTTCGAGACAAATGAGGCTTTGCTCTCCTAGGTGAAAGATTCTGTCTAAGAGAGTCTTGTTACACACTGTTTAGACTCCAAACTTTTTTTTTTCCTGGGAAAACAGAGTTTTAAAAATCTTGGTGGTTTTTTGTTAATTCCTAAAATGAAAATGTATGTTTATTACTTTTTTTACCCATGCTAAAAAAGTAGTACTGGAAGATGGAAAAAAAACCTCATTATCTCTTACAGATTGAAATCTCTTTTGAACTTAAAAAGTAATTACTTTGACAGGACATTACATTTCTCAGACTGTGAGATTCTTAAAGCTTTTTTTTTGCTAAAAAAGAAGAAACAACTTGTGTCTGTGGAACTTACAAAAATAATGTCCTATAAATGTTTGGGTTTTTTTCTTACCCTTGATTACTTGTGCTTGTTCATTGATACACATCTCATATTATTCTTTGGATTAAGAAAATTTATTGAGCTCCTTTAGCCTATAGACCTTGGCAGTGAAATCCTTGGTGCTTTTTTGAGATCCATGTTCCCGATGTAATTGAAATATGTAGGAGACAATCGCTGCTGTCTGCAAAAGTTGTAAGTGCATATATTTTGTAACATTCTTTCTTGTTAAAGAAAAGAGAATTGCTGTGGTGACACACCTCTATGTCTGCAGAATAGCTGAAATTATATGATTTCATGTAAGGTTTTGTGAATTATTTTTCTACTTTTATTTCTGTAAGGATCTAATGTGATGAAGTTACATTAGATCCTTACAGAAGAAAAGTTTTCTTTCATCCATCTTAATTTCAGGGTACAAATAAAAGTTTCCCACTAAACTACAGTGTTTTTATCTCAGTGTGGTCTTGATGTAAACTATATGTCACTTTTCTTGGAAATAACATGCTTTTAGATTTTCTTCACATATCTCGGTGTCCAGAGGCTAAAAGTTTTTGCTTTTTGGTGCACAGGGCTGTTCAAAGTGACAACAAAATGAAACACACAGAACTAATTTAATTAACAATATTGTAGTTTTAATTTTACTCTAGATAAAATAGAAGAGATCCATTGTCTATATCTCTGCTGTCTTCTGCAGAGTGCATGTGTCTCACTTGAAAATTTGCTAGGATTCTGTTGCAAGATATTTTTCCACAAAAGCTATGGTTTCCTTAGCCAGAGGTATGTAGAGCAAAACAGGAGTTGGTATGTGTGTAAATGAAATTTGCTTACACTCATAGAAAAGCAATATGTTCCCCTAAAGTGATCAGGATAAATTTTTTCTTTAGAAGTGTCAGTATTAAAGGGAGAAACTGCTGCATGGATAGCTTGTTTTCATTCAGGATTATAAAACCATTTTTCTTCCTAGTTGATAAAACACATTCCTGATCAATGTTTCAATTATAAATACATTTTATATGAGACATTAGTCTACTTTCAATATCTTTTGCCAGTATAAAAAGATTGAGATCAGACAATAGTCAGAATTACTAGCTAATCTGGTCTCTTGATTTTGCTGCAGAGATGTTATTTAAACTTCCTTTTGAAGAGGAAAAAGCCCCATATCTCTTTGTAAAATAAAACCTGGAAGTTGTTCTGGGAATAGCTTGTTTGACTGATAGCTTCCAAAAGGTTGGAAGGTTAAGGAAAGCATAGGCTTGTTGCCATGTGCTCTACACAGCACTTTGTGCATGTGTGCTTGATCCACATATCTGTGAATATACCATGGTGCCAGGACATGTAACACACTTCAGGCTGTAAGAATTTAGCTCTGACAGGCTGCAACAAAACCTTCACACCACCAGTTACATTTTCAACAGGAAAAAAACCTTATACCCACAAAAACAGGAAATTTGTCTTTTGTTCAAAGGATTACCATGTAGGGATGAAAGCCAAGTCTGCTTGTTGTGGGTGCAGCTAGACCAGCCTTGAGGAACATGGGCATCAATTACCCTCTAAAAGTGATCTGGAGAGAAAAGGTAACTGCATTGCATAAATATATTAACCAGCCAAAGTATGCAGCCAGAGCACAGGTATCAGAACAGTAGTAAGGAAGTCCCCTGGGGACCAAATCTCAATCCATTCCTGTGTCTATGATAATGATGTAAAACTACTTATTGGCAAGTTTTTGCAGATGACTGTCTTTGATGGGATAATAAATGATAAAAAGGACAGGTGACTTCAGTGTATTTGTCATAATCTGGGTGTATGACCAAAGTGGGGACCATTCCTATAGTCTAGTGTGGCTAATCTCTGTTGTGGCTTAACCCCAGCTGGCAGCTGAGCATAACTTGCTCACTCATCCCTGGTAGAACATGGAGATAACTGGAAGGGCAAAAGTGATAAATTTCATGGATGCCCAGCCTCACCGGAGGGGTGGGGTGAGAGGCAGAGAAAACCTTGTCACTGTGTAAGCACCGCTCCACAACAAAGAAAAAATTTCTGCATTATAAACACTGTTTTCAGCACAAATCCAAAACAGCCCCCTTCCAGCTACTGTTAGAAAATTAACTCTGTCCCAGCCAACACCAGCACAACCTCCCCCCCTGAGATTAATTAGTCTCCTGCTCTGAACAGTTCTCTAGAGGGTACGATCATACTGGCTTCCTCTACTGACTCTGAGGGACTCTAGGGAAATTAGCCTTTATAGACAAAAATTAGCCCTTGGAAATACGTTCCCCTTGCCTGGTCTGACAAATATCTACATATCTAGCATGTGAATAATGCATATGCTTCTAGAGTGTCTTGCAAAATATCACTTGGGAAAAAAAAAAAAGGACTCTATTGACAGTCATTGCACACAAAATATTCCTGTTTTAGAATAAGTGAGAAGTACAGGCACTCTTCAATCTAAGGGATAACTATGAGACCCTCTAAAACAGGAAATCAGCAGGATGAATAAGAGCCAAGGAAAACTGTATCCCCTACCCAGAAAAAAACAAAACAAAACAAAACAAAACAAAACAAAACAAAACAAAACAAAACAAAACAAAACAAAACAAAACAGAACAACCAAACAAAAAACACCCCAGCCATATTTCTGTTTGTGAGATCCTAAATTTTAAGATTAGAGAATTAGTGTCATCTCCATTGTTCTTGCCTATCAAATAAGCAAAGTATGTAATTTAATACTACATATTTACAACCAGTGTGAAATTTTTCACTATCAAACCTCTTTTTTAGAGACCCCATCTCTTTAACAGAATTAACAAGCATCACTTTTCCAGAAAAAGTAAGAACCGCCATATTTTGGATCTGTGGCTAGTAGGTGCAGCTTTCCAAGATTATTACACAGAACAAAATATTTTTTTCTTTTAGGTGGTGCATCCCAATGCCATTTCAGAATTTACATTTTACCTAACACATCTAGCATTCATTAAACTGTGAATGTTTTGGAAACAAACCAATATAGATTCCAAGATACTTTCCTACCAAAAACTGATTATTTGCATTTGGAGTGTGAAGTATGTTCTATCATTAATTTTAAAACCTTTGAGAACAGGAAATTAAGGAGCAAAAATGACTAAACACTACATAGACTGACATCAATTGCAAAACATGAGTAAGTGAAGTCCTTTTATATATTTGTATAAATTGTAGCTTTCCTGAGCTAAACAGGTAGGCCCTGAACAAAAAAAAAAAAAAATTGAATCCTTTAGTGCACAAACATATCATGTCACTTGCAAATTAAGTAATTTTTCTTTAAACTTATTCCTCCAAGGTGTCTCTCTTGAAATCATATCTGTGGAATTTTTCAGATATGGACACCTATTTATCTGCTTCACATATGAAGAAATTTCCCAAGATAAATAAAAAAAGGACAAACACACACAAATTTTTGTCTTTAATATTTTATTGTTTATAGAAAGAACTATGTAAATATCCTTATTTTATTTCAAGATAAAATTTTAAGTATATTTGAAACATTCAGTAAAAATGGGGCGTACTTTGTCCTTCCCTAATATAAATTACACATACGAATTTATTTAGTAGGAGGAGTACGTGTGTGCTCTACATCATAATACAATCCAGACATATGGATTGTGCCTTTGTGATCTCCAAGCGTCTGTTTCTTCACAAACTGTCCTCTCCAAATTACACAGGCATTTCTGAAAAGTTTTAAAAAAGAACAGATTCCATCTACTTATCATTCTGAACATAAGTAATAATGTAATTTTATATTATTTGACCATAATACCCAAAATAAAAGAGCATGTCTGCAGATGGATAACAATAATTATAAAAGCAGAGAAAGACTGCTAGAGTAATAAGTACATTTTGGTTTTATGATCATCTTGTCTAGATTCTAAATTACATAAATATGAGTTCTTTGATGCACAGTAAGCCTAAAAGCTAAATATGAATTTAAATACCTATGCTTGGGGTTTTGACTTTTGAAATGTTGATCCTAGGTACCTGAAAAAAACTTCCTGATATGATGTTATAAGGAATTGATTAAAAGTTTCAAATATTATTGTCTAGTATTTTTCAAACATGATAATAATTGCCTTTTCTCCCTATAGATTTTCTCCCATTGAACCAGGGTACATAATTTAGACATTCAATATTACAGATTTGATACCTGTGCTAAATTGGTCTAATTATGCTGCCTTTGATTTCAGCAGAATACAAAAATGCAGAGCAAGCAAACAGGATCAGATTATCTCTGTTAATCTTCACCCTACAACTGGAGGTTTCACTAAATAGTGTAGTCAGAGCTGAGAGATGCCTTATATGGAATCCTCATGACTTTCTCCTAGATCTTTTATTTTCCCTTTACAATCCCAACATAGGAAAGCTCTGTTTATTCTTGAAAATCAGGTATCTTTACAGGCATCTGGCTTAAAAATGCACTTTTGACAGGTCAAATTATAACATGTTAAGTAGCTTATGTTGCAGTCAACTTAATTTGAAGTAGAACAAGAAATGTGCAGCCTGTGTAATGATGATTTTTAATGTTAGAGGAGATGATATCAGGAGCTGGGCACTTACTTTATCATATGAAAAGACAAGTAAATGCAAAGTCAACTAATTTTTCTGGAAGCTGTGTTTTGTATTGCTATGGAGATTCATTCCTGTCCATCTGAATGTCCGGTCCTATAAAAAATTGTTATTCCCTTCAAATCATAGAATCATAGAACATGGTGAGTTGGAAGAGACCAACAAAGATCACAGAGTTCCTGGAACCTGTACAGGACACAAGTGTCCCACCTTGTGCCTGAGAGCATTGTCCAAACTCTTGAGCTCTGTCAGGCGGGTGCTGTGGCCACTTCCCTGGGGAGGCTGTGCCAGTGCCCAACCGTCCTCTGGGTGAAAAACCATTTCCTGACATCCAAACTAAACCTCCCCTGACTCGGCTTCAGGCCATTTAGTAAGGATCGGGGACATTCATCAGCTCACTTGTTCCTGTAAACACTCTCTGTCTCATTTTCTTGTTCCTTTGCTGCCTTCTGTGTCAGTCAAACAAAGGAAAATTTAATTCTGAAGAGGGAAACCAAAATCTATGAATCAGAAAACAAAATGGCTACTGACAGTAATTTTCAGTATACAAAACAGATTCATATAACTTGCTATCAATGTAGGGCCAGGGCTTAATGTACCATTAAAAAATAATTCACATCCAACAAAAATCACCTCTGTACAACTGTGCCTTCGATTTCATAAAACAAGCCAGAGACACAGCATGAGGTTAAACATATCTAAATATCAGTAAATTACACACATAATTAAACACAGATTTGACTTCAATTACTCCTATTTTTTAAGATGAACAGTACTCAAGAGAAAGTAATATTCATAAATAGGAAAACAGGAAAAAATAAACCCCGCAATCAGAAGAGCAGGTTTTCTAAGTTCAAGACCTTCCCCTTCAGGTACAAACATGTAGGAAATTTTGGGCTAGTCTGTATCATTCATTTTTTTTTCTGGCATTGTCTATTTAAAGAGTCTCATGTCCATAACACAATCTAAGTGGACCATATAAGGAACAGTCTTCAATACACAGTGGTGCTTATTCTCTATAACCATCCTATACTTCAAATGGTTACAGTATCTTCTTGATTTACTAAAACTCAGCTGTGGAAAGCTGAGGTAAAAGGAATATATGTGTCTTTAGGAGCTAATTGAGTTGCCTTAAGGTTAGGTTTTAGTTTGTGCAAAATTTGAAAAGAATTTGAGAATGCAAAGCATTTTTGGAGAACATTGAGCCACTTACTCTCTATGCACACAATCATAGTGTACTTCTACTTAGCAATGTGCTTTACTGTCAGTGTTTTTATACTGACATACACAGCTGTTTTAAAATAGAAGCTCCTATATTGGTCCTTGCATGCAGAAAGAAATTAACTTCTTTCTGGTCTCAGATTTCAAGACTTTTACTACTCAGATCTGTACACTGATGCCGTCTGAATTTTCTTGCCTTTCTACTTTTCTGTATACATTTTCTGTAAATAGCTGTCTGTTTTGGCTGTCTTTTCAAGATTATGAAGCTATATTATCCCCTTAAGAAGCCTGGTTATGACAGCATAATTGAAACTAAAGACTTCATTGCAAATGCAATGAGTTTGATTTTAATTGGGACTATTTACAGAGCAGAACCACTTCCTAACTTGTGTAGTGTGCCATACATTGTTGGACTGAAGTTGATGAAGTTATGCAGGAAGTAATGGGCAACTTTTGAATCAAGATAATCAAATTTTTGTTTGCCATTGAGGAAACCTGGTGTCTGACAAATATTCTTGCTCTGTCAAAGTACTGGCAAAGGGAGGCTCAAAAAGACTCAAAGGAAGACTTTGAAGTGCAGTATTATGCTATCCACATGTGTTAACTTATTTTTGAAATCCCTGATTTGCTTTTTATGCTGAAGTAAGAATTATCTGCACCATCTGGCAGGACAAAGATGATGCTTGGACTGTAACTTCCAGAATTTGTTATTGCAGCAAACAATCTATGAAAATGCATAAGAAGTACACACAGAACAGTGGTGGCAGCTTTCCACTCTGCAATTACTTTGTACTTTCTGCAAAAAGTCTTAACCTTCCAGAGGCTGTTTCCTCTTCCATAAATATTGCTGGCACAGCAGAAAACAGCTGGGATTTTCTGTAAATATAAAACTCAGACAATTAACTCATGTACAACACACACGTCATCATATTCATTTGCCATTTTCATGGTGGCTTGTCCTTTCTACATTTTATTATTCATTTATGATAGCTATTATATGCCTTTCAGAGTCTATCTGGCTCTCCTGAGGAATATTTATGACTATTATAGGGCTCTTATGAGAAGACCCAACGACAGTTATTGCAGAAACTCTGTGAAATGCTACATTAGTGCAGAGATATGCTGGTAGTAAAATACCTGAACTTGTTTCAAAGTATCCCTTGATGGAAATTAGAAGACGGGCTTCTACTGGTGAGGTTTTTTATCTCCTCTAACCCCATCACCTCAGACAACTGAGTAGTTCTGATTGGAAGTTTAGTATTCAGTGATTGCATCTGGTGCCTGAAAGCAAGAGGCTCCTGGAAAAGCTTACAGTGTCAAGAAACAAGAAAGCACATTGTTTTTATAGGTATTGGCTGCAGCAATATTACAGAAAAAATAAAAATGGAAAGACTTTAGATGAAAATAGAAGGCCTAAAGTTGCTTCTTCTAACACTCAGGGACATCTCTGTTTACCCTTTATCCCTCTACCTCCTTCTGCCTTTAAGAAGGAAGGGTGGTGTTATGAAATGAATCTGGAGACTGCAGTTCTGCACCACCTTCTGGGAGGGAAAAAATCTGGAAGGAAGAGAAACAAATTGGTGGGGAGGAGGAAGAATAGGATAGCTTTCATTAGTTTTTTTTTTTTTTAATTAGTGTCAAATATCATTCCTGTATCAATAAATGACGTTGAAGAAAACTTTGGAATCATGTTTGTTCTACCATATCCATTAAAATGTTTAACTATTTTTTCTAACTTTTTGCCCCTCTGTATAAAGAAAAAGCAGTCATTTTAGTTTAGAGCTAGGATATTTTCTGGGATGTTAACAGTTGTTGTAGGAGCAAATATACTGCCAGGGAAAAAATTTGAAAAACATCTTGATTAGAAAATGGGAAAGGGTAATTTACTAAGATAGGAAAATTAAAGAAAGAAAAAGAAAAAAATCAAAAAAACTGAGAAAAGCAAAATAAATGTAAAAGTAAAGGCTTGATAACACTATACAATACAATGTAAATACAAAGAATTACAAGTAGGTGCAAATATTAACTTCATCTTATACAGAACATAAATTTCTATGATGAGTTCATGTCCTGTGAATGCAAGAAATAGGTTCTACTATGCAAACACATTATCACAGCTATTTAATACACATTTTTTAGTGGAATCTCTGCTAAAAGCTACACAATACCCTTACATTTTCAGAACTTAGGTTTTGCACAGTGTTTGAAAACTGGTATTTACTTATGTTGGCTGGGCTTTAAGCAGTTTATGGAGGAAAAATTTACATTGTCTTGGAATGTAGTTTAATTCCATTTTGGACTACTCCAGCATTTATCTTTGCAAATAGCTTTCTTTAGCTTCCCTCAAATAGCCAAAGACTAACCCTGCCCCAGGAAAATTAGTCTCCAGAAGTATCATCTTTAATCAGAGGAGGGGAGTAAGTTCCACAAAGGAAATGTTTTACACAAGAGGTTCTGAATCATCACTGAAGATGTCCTCCTGCATTAAGCATACATGAGAAGATGATCCTTCATAGGTAAAATCATCTTTTTGACTAATCCTTCAAAGTCTTTCTCATTAATTCCATATTTTCCTCCACCCAGTTTCCTCTACTCCCAGTTACAGGTAATTGATTTTGTTTAAATTATTAGTAAAAGTTCTTTTTATACTAGGATGAACATACCACCACAGGATCAGAATATTATCCCCTCTTTCTACTTATCTGCTCTGGATTAATTTTTGCTTCTGACTCTTAGGCAAAACTGATTAGATTGCCTATCTCTAACCAAAATAAAAGAAAAAACTCAAATAAAACAAAGCAACACCCCAAAATACAAACCAAAATGTGTAATATCTTAGCAAGTAGCTTAATTGAGATCAATATTATTGGTTTCCTCTAGCTGAAGATCTGGTCCTGAGCATTTGTTAAGTGTGAGATTAATTGTAAATAAATCATATTGCACTACTGGAGTGTATGCTAATTGGGTTATTTTGTTTTCTAAGTTCCCCATCTTTTGCTCTTCTGGTTTACTTAAATTACAAACAGCATGAAGCTTTTAAACCTGTCCTTGATGTTCATGGAGGAAGAGCAAATGCCAAACTTTAACCTACAATTAATTACAAATAGTGAGATACCTTATAGGAGGTAGCAGAAAATATAATCATTCACATTTAAATTAAGTGTTTCAAATAATGATTTAATTGAGAATTAATAAGCCAGTTATTGCAGGTTAATTAAATGCCACTTGATGATTAAAAACATATTATTTATTCAGATTAACAACTATTAGGCAGTAGTGTAGGCCCACATCCTGCTGTGTACTTATTATTTTAGAAGTCTCTGCCAATGTATTTCTCATTTTGAGGCTTGTTTTGTTTTTTTACTTTGTTGCTGTTTATAACACCTTGCAAACAAGACAAAATACCCCAAAATTTTAACAAACGATTGTTTTTCCCAACACTGAATATTTCTTGGAGTTTTTGATATGAAAGTTGTTAAGTGGAGTTGTTAAATTTTTGTTATGAAAGTTCATCTACAGTAATTGTAAAGAAGAAAACACTGAAATATGACTAGTGTTATACAAGTTTATATAGAACAATTAAGAAATTTGCAATGAGTGTATACAACACTCAAATTAAGGAAGTCAATAACAAAATACGTAAACTTCCAAATAAATCGTGTGCTTTATCTCATGGGCCATACCCAGTTAATTTTCAGTAGAGCTATACAGCCATACATGCTACCCACATTTGGATGCAGTGTGTGAATACTGTCTTTTGGTGGTCAGGAGGGGGTGTTGGAAAAATCCACACATTCTCTTATAAAACCTTTTTAACCATGATTCTGTTGTGTTTGTGCTGGTAGGTTATTTAGAATTCTGTGTAGATAAAAGATTGCCATAATAGAGCGAACTTTTCATCCTTATTAATGCACAGTACAAGCACCATATTTTCTGATCGTAAATCCAAAACAACTTTAAATCAAAGCAACTGTGCAACATATCCAGCAAGACATCAGGGTTCTCCCACCCTTAGTTTGGACACAAAACTGCAGTCTACCAGGTAGCCTGTTACAATCCTTTTGGATTTTCCTTTTGGAAATACTGCACAACTACCATGAGATGAGGGAATTGGCAGTGCCATGTGTATGTATATGCTGATTCTTCCCTACTTTTACTGATTGTCATCCTCCTCAATGAGCTTCAGCTGCACAAAAAGATTTTGTACTACAGAACACAAACATAGAGTTTTCTGCTGCCTGTTCACAGTCTCAGTGTTGTTGCAACACTTTATGGTTGCACCAAGAGGTTTGCTTCTGTTTCTCTGTTTGGACAATGTTCTCAAACACATGGTGTGATTCTTGAATTGAACTGTGCAGATCTGAGAGTTGGAATTGATGATCCTTGCAGTCCCTTTTAACTCAGGATATTCTATGATTCTACAATAAATGACCTCGAAAAATACCAGGAAGCCTCTACTTTAGAGTCAGGCATCCCAACAGCAAATTTGTTTTATCCTGTTTTGACATAGAGCATGGTTGATTAGCCCACCTTAAGTGAAAAAGATCATGAAGACAGGAAAGAATGAAAAGATTAATTTAATCTGGTTCTTCATACAAACAGAGGCAGAAAAAAACATTCTATGCACTAGTTTTGCAACTATTTTCTGAAGTCCCATGTCAAAAGCATAAAATGGTTTCTTTTTACTGCTATGAATTGTATTTCCTTTTTATATAATCAGAGATGGTAGAATTGGTGTCATGTTGACTGGAGAACATTTTGCACCAGTATGCAAAACAGTTATGACTTTTGAGAGGCCAAAGTCCCCTGCCAATCATCCTCTCTAAATTCATGGATGGCTTGCTGACAAGCATCTTCCTGGTACCAGTAGGTTTATACACAGTTGTCTTGGTAGGATAGAAGTTGAGCCTAAAGTCATTTTCCAGAAAAAAATCTTCCTAACCTGTCTTAGGCATTAAGGTGAAGACAAACTTACAAAGGAAAGGGTCTTGAGAAAAGACTCAATTACACTAGCTTCTGTTCCCTCAAACTCACTGACTTTTAAGCTGGAAGAGGAGGCAGTTAAAAGGTTTGTTTTCTCTTCAGCTGGGTGTATAAGTGTTTTCTCCAGAGGTCAGGAAGGCCAGTCTTTCCTAAGCATAAGAGGCAATGGAGAAAACTCTGAGCTACCATGCTGAACAAGACAGACAACGTTTTCTTGATGAAAAATTCTGTAAGAATAGAGAATGTAGTGTCACTTATTTTGCATTTCCTTCAGACTGCTCTACCAGACAGTTTCAGCAACTTCTCACATCTCTGAAGTGTTCATGAAAGTGATGTATGACTGTGAGACGATGCAAATGATACGTGTCAATAGGTGTCAGGATCTTCATATTATTTGAGTTCAACAGCTAAATATTTTCTAATTTAAGGTTATTTAAGCATTTAAGCTATGTCCATTTTGAGATATTAATTACTTTATACTCTTATAGTGTCATTTGCTGCAGCTGTATCGGCCATATGGCTGTCATGGATATGATTCCTATGTTGTTCTTCTTCAACTTTCCGAGACTGATTGTAAGTTATAAATTGCAATGAGTTTTCAGCAGCTTGGTATACCTCAGTCATCCTCTGCAAACCTCAACTTATCCTAAAACTAGCACAACAGACATTAAAATGAGGCAGCAATTATCACACAGATCAATTTTAAAATGCATTGCCTGAGCTTTATTAAAATGTCAGTGGGTAAGGATGAGGATGGTGGTGGAAATAAAGGACTGAAGTATTCAAATAATTCAAAATGCATTATCGTATACTTTTTTCTGTACCTTTTTGGATGCATGCAATAAATGATTGAAATCAATTCTGTTTGAAAGATATGATGTATAAAAACAAAAATAGCTTTTAACTAAAAGAACGTATTCAAATACATTAATGCATCCATACCTTTCATTACTATTTAATCAAATTAAATAGTTGAATTTTGCACATATTATTCACTTTATTTAGGTTGCCTTGCGATTTAAAATGTTATTTAGTACCAAAGATAATTACCTATGAGTCACTTAGATTATAATCATTCCTATTTTCTTGTTTCCAATTTTTCAGACTTTTGTAATTTCAAAAGTGCTCCATGAAAATGTAATTACAGGGTCTTTTGCTTTCCTGAGAAATACTCAGATGAAAAGAAGAGGGGCAAAAATGAGAGGGAACTCCATGATGAGATGCTTGGCCATTTTCATCTTAAATGAGCTCAAGGTGTTTTGTGACTGGATAGGTAGTGGGGCGTCAGATCTAGCTTCATATCAGCCAGTTTGCTCCTGTACCTTTTCTTGCCTTAGTGTTTCAGGTCATATTGGAAAGGAAGACTTTCATCATACCTCATACTAGGAACTCCAGCACATCCTATGGGAAAGGTAAATCTGATGACATGGAAGAAAGAAAGCCATGATAAAGTGTTGCAAATTTTTTTTGCTTTATTTGCTTTCTGATGACTAGAAAACCCTTTAAAATGCACTCTTTCTTCAGACATCTCATCCTCTCTAAGACACGGATCACGGGTGACCCACTCACATGTCATGTCAGGATTGTGGAGGAGTCAGGAAATTGAATCAGCACTGCAAGGCTGCATCTGTGTGAAATACCCTCCTTCTGCACACTGCTGAGTGGGCTTAGAGGCTCAACTGTGCCCGAAATACTCCAGTTAGAGAATAGCAGAGATCAGAGGCAGATAGTCAGGATATGAGTATCTTGTCTCATCACAGAACAATGCAGGAGAAAAATATCCCAAAACACAGGGAGGTTAACACATAGGAAGTAAATGGGCTTTAGGATATGTAAGAGAAACGAATGACAGGAAAACTCTAACCACAATGTATGGAGGGAATCAGGAACCTACAAGCAGATCTGCTTTGCTTCCTTCAAAGATGAACAAAGTAGCAGAGTGTGAAAATGTGGTTGAGGAGATATGAGAAACATTTTGCTTCAAGGTGGCGAAGATGCAGAGGAAAAATAATGGCTTTAGTGTTAATGGAAATCCTGTATGCAGGGAGGAAAGGACTTCTCAGAGCATGTACAGTTCTTTTTCGTTTCACTGTAACCATCATCCTACAATGATTTTGGCAGAGGCTAAAGAAACTGGATGAGAAACTAAGAAAATCCTGAGAGAAAAAGTTGTGAATGTTTAGTCACAGTCTTTGCACCCTGTTTTTGTCCAACACCGGGGTCATTGAAGGTGCTTGAACCACAGTTGAAATTCACCAACAGGCTGCATTGCTGCTGTGACTGCACTTGAAAAAGAGGCATAACTGCATGCTGTGACCACACATGCTTGTGTGTTAAGAAATCCAGACTGAGGAGGATAAACTTCCCGCCCCTCAAAATAAATGGCATTTAGTAGTAGTAGTAGTAGTTTTGTTGTTGCAACTGTTATTATATTAATAAATAAGAAATGCTATGAGAACTACAGTAAAGTTAAAATAGTCATTGGAAAAATAAATTAAAATTTCTATTTTCAACAAAAATTAATTTTCTTTTTCAAATGATTTCATCAAAATTTGTTACCTACTCCAATATTTTATGAAAAGAAATATTTATTTGAAGACACTTTCTTCATGGATAATTTCACAATTCAAGAAATTTCTGTCATCTCCAGCAGAAATATTTCTGTTAATATTTTGCTATACATTTTTTTTAATCAATTTTCATGTAAATTTCCGTTTAGGTTTTGAACTATCTTAGTATTGTTTTTTGGAACTGATTAATTAGGGAGACTTGAATTCTCTACTAAGAGCTCTGTAACTGCCTATTACTATTTAAATCCCTAGTTCAATGTTTTTCAAACTAAGGATTTTAAAATATTCCTGTCTTCCTATAACCATTAGGGTAGATTGATCAAGTGTCCAATAGGCCTGTCTATCTCCAGTACAGCTTACAGGGAGGCTGCATAGTCAAATAAAAATGTCTAAAGGAGGTGGCAATTCAAAAACTGATGTTCAAAATGTTGCTGTATTCTCACAAAATAATCTGCTACCAGCAAAATACTTTGACCCAGAGCAACAGACATTTTGAGTATGTAAGCAAGAATACATTTTCTGTGTGAAGCAAATCCTGTGACCCAACTGACATCTTCCAGTGTAAATTTGTCCTCTCATTTTCCTACTGACACAGTTTTGTTCTCAAACTAAATTGAATCTCACATCTGCAGCCTTGGCTGATCTTCTGGTCCTTCAGACCTTTTTCTCCTGTCTCTAATTTTCTGTCTGCATACATTTTCTCTCAACTCTCTGCACTTTCATTTTCCCTGTGACTCATCCTTTTCTCTCTGTAATTCTGCTTTCTCTGCAGCCATGCATAGAAGTTCCTTAGCTACTGTCCTGGAGTGCAGAAGAACATGGTGGTGACCCCTTCTCATCCTAGCAACATTTGACCATACTCATCTTTCTTGCAGTAACATTCCATTCACAGAAGAGCAGTTACAAAATCACTAACTTATTTTAGTATATTTCAATGGACTCTCACAAAGAAAAAGAAACAGCTGTACAATAAATCTCATGCTTCAGTGCTTTTGAGATGAAACATTTTCATCTTTAAAAGCCTTCTTCTTCAAAGATTTCCTTTGAGTTCTTTTCCAACTTGCAAACTCAAAATAAATTAAGATTCTAAATTTTTAATTCTTTTGTTTTAAGCTAATAATAATGCTTAACTTATTACTTTTACTGTACTTTAAAATAGTCACAACTAAGAGCTGGGGTTTAAAAACAAAAGTTCAGTTCTCCTTTTCTTTTTCACAAACATAGAAACATGAACACTCCTTTGATGCATTTATGAGGGAAAGAAGGGAGGACTTTCCTAGCAGTCTGTTTGCCAGTCCTGTTCTGGAGCTAAGAGAAGCATCATGTGTCAGCGCAGTTTCTGTTATACTCTCACTAACCCCAGCTGCCAGACTGAAGTTCACTGAAAGGATCTGTGGTGTTGTGCTGTGAACTTCAGTAACTCTAGTGCTATGTCAGGGTCTGAGATATTAATTAAAAAATAACCCTCCCAGCTGTAAAGTTATAGGATCCAGGAGAGTCCTAACTTACATGGGCAGTGAGATAAGGGGGATAGGATAGAATAGAAAGGGATGTGTTGCATTAAAACAGATCAGCCACTGAAAGACATTTCCCTCTTTCTTGGACATACATTAAGAGCTTCATGTCAAAACGAAATCTGCATTTTAAAGATCCTTTTGATTTAAGGTCTTATTTATCACTTTTTGCATATATGCTCATGGCCAAGTTTGTTTTTTAAATTCACAGTAACTGTTTGTCAGTACAGAATCGTTTCCTTTATCCTCAACAGCTGCAAACTTTCCCTGCTTTATATCCAGAACTGTATTTCAGACACTTTTTATGTCTAAGTCTTTTGTACATGAAACTAAGGTGCTTATCTGTCACATTTTTATATNGGTCTTTTGTACATGAAACTAAAGGCTCTCATGTCCTTCTGCTTATCTGTCACATTTTTATATAAGGTAGTTTAAATTATAGACTTTATTTTCAATGATTTTAACATGTTATTTTAAGTCTGGCTTTCAAGTGGGTACCTTTAAATTACTTTCCCATAATGGCATGTTTTCTCTTCTTAAGAGCTACAAAATTTATTCTTCATTCCTGCAGTTCTCCTTTCTACCTCTTCTTCATTATACTATTGACAAATTTGACAGCAATCAAACAATTCTGATGTTTGATGCTCAAGTCTGATGATTTTCATGGTTTTCCTGTATTCTTTTAAAATCACTGAATTTTAGTCTTACCATTGAGTTTCAAGCTTTCAGGGAAACCTTGAAATCCTTCTATTCTAACTAATATGTACCCAGAAGCAGAAAAACTCCTCACAAGGGCTCCCCATTTCTGAACTAACAAAACAACAGCTTCAAGTTGGAATGAACAAATCTAGCAAGAAAAAGATTCACTAAAGTATCCAATATTACTACTGCTTTTTAATTAGTATTTCATAAAGCATGTGACTTATGTTGCATTGGGCTAAAGACATCTGTATAGCATCTTTGGCCTAAAGTGTCATCGAGATCTTATTTAAGTTCCTTTCTAAGCAAGGGTGAAGTTTTCATCATGTCCAACCTTTTTAAAGCTGTAGTTCAAATAATTGACCGTTTGTACTATCCCAAAATTCCTTGATGCGTGTATCCTGCTTCTATTAGAGTCTCAAAAACTTTTACTCAAATTCTCCTTGAAGAAATAGAGTGCAAAATGTTGTAATGCAAATACATATGTTGCTGGCACATCATCACACTAATAAACACACTGTGTGTTCATAGCTCCTATCAGTGGCAGAGTCAGGCAGTAACCAGCCCCAAGCAGTATAACTATTCAAATAGAGACTGCCTTTACTCACAGATGCCTGCTAAATATTATTAAGGAGTAGTAGATTGCAAAAATGCCTTGCTATAACACAGCTGTAGTATTCTGCATCAACTAGAGGACACCGTCCTGTTTATGAGACACTCCTCTCCATTTTAGTATTTTTAACATCTTATGTAAGTTTTCTGATGTTAGAAGAAATTTTCAACCATCTTCTAGCTAAAGAAACTGCTAGGGACTTGATTTTTTTTATGTAGGTTTGCCTCACAAAGGTCTGACCTGTTTTACCTTGTTTCAGTGATGTAGAGTTACCACATGGCTAAAACTCAGCTTCCAAGAGTTCTATATTAGAAACAACATGGAAGCTTCAGATTCATGTTCCCTATAAACAAAAGTGTAGTTCAGAATGCTAGCTTTTAATCAGTACAGCCATTCAACATTTGTAATCAGTTTACTTTCTATTTAGCGTTTATTTAAAATTATGTATTCTACATCTATATAATGAAAAATATCTTTTGGCAAAATAGATACCAGCAAACTTATAGATACATGAGTCTTTAGTTTATATCTTTCAACATTGCCTGACCTGGAAAAATATTCCTCAGCTAAGGAGGCCTTGTTCACTTTGTGGTCCTTTTTTTCCTTTTCTTTTTTTTTTCTTTAAGGACTTGTAATTACTGAATGTTGGCCAATATACCCACTTAATCTTTTCAATGTGTTAACTGTTGCTTTATCTGTCCTAACAGATGGAAGCTGATTTTGCACTACTTGAATTTTGCAAATTGATACTGCCAGGATCTGCTTTGCAAGAGCTATTGAACTTTCACTGGATAAGATAACTTAGATTTTTGTTAATTTCATAGAATAATTAATGTTCCCTGTAAGTGGAAACCTTGGACAGGTGTATGATGCTTAGAGGTAAAAAAGATGTTCAAGAATCATTATATCAATGTAGTACATTGATGCATTATAAAATAGAAATATGCCAGGTACAAAAGCAGCTATAAAACACTCTGAGCTGTTTCAGCAAGATGCATGCTGACCTCAGACTACAGCAAATAATCTCCCCTTACTCACATGACAATTTCTTTCAGTGTAAATGTTCCACTCTCTGACCCACTTTTCCTACTTTATTAATTCAAAAAAAATACAATGTAGTAAGTGAAAAAGAACTGGTGTGATGAACGTCACAGGCTCATTGCTTAGGTTGCCAGGGAAATTTTCCCTTTGGTGAGCACACGTTCTGAAAACATTTTGTGTTTCCACTCAATGATTGCAGTCATTTGCTTTATTTCTAAGTACTAGATGCACTCCAGCTTAATTAAACTACCCTTTTCTAACTTTTAAAATCCTGAAACTCCTCTGTTCCACACAGACATACAGCCTATTTAATTACATTGACATGTTTGTGCATGGATTTATTTGGTGTCTCCTTCCCCAGAGAGCTACTTGGGCAATGCCTGCCTATGCTAACAAGTGGGAATAGGAACCTGTCTCCTGTCTCCCAGTCAACTAAGGATCAAGATGCACAACTAATTCCTCAGTCTCTAAACTTATTTTTTTATTTTGTTGGTTATAACGTGTTCCTGTCCAAGACTAGATTTATTTGAGTTGGTAGACAGTTGTCAATGATATTTGCTGTTTCTATAATGCTTCAAGTTATGGAAGGCAAGACAGAACTGGAGTTCTGTCTTGCACACTTTCTGATGGATATGGATGATCCATTTATACTTAAACTTATAAATAAGAGTAGACTAATACTGAAAATCTTCCCCCCTTACTTCTTCTGTCTATTAAATTTCCGCCAATAAAAAAGTATTATTACTGTTTTGTTTTAAGGAGAACCTGCTTAAGCAGGGGTGTTGCACTAGATGACCTCCAGGGGTCTCTTCCAACCATACCCATTCTGTGTTTCTGTGATTCTTAATTCCTGCATGTTTGTGCAGCTACATTTTTTAAATCACAGGACATAAAATTTAGGTAGAGTAGAATTTTTGAGTACCTAAGCAAATATTAAATTATGACAGTGGCATATTACTAGTAATTTTTTTTGTTTCAAATTCAAAGGAAACTCCTGAAAGCAAACTTAAATGAGAGCAAAACATAGATTACTGTGAAAATACAGATATGTGTAAGTCTTCTTCCTGTAAGTAGGCCATGTAGCAGCAACTTGATGTTTCACAGTATGCTTAGTTGCCATGGGCTGTCTTGAAACCAGGTTAGTGACAGTCTGTATGCTTGTGCTGCAGCCTGTGTAATCTTAGCAGATACTAAATCAGTGGATTTATCAGTACATTCAGTACATGCTTAATCAGTGGAAAGGCATAGGTATCTTCCAAAGGGTTCTTACAATATTCATATGATTCCAAAATAAACATTTAAAAGATATTATATTCTTGTTAAAACAGGAAAAAAAGTATGGTACTGTTCAGACAACAATTTTGTCTGTGTTTAAATGTGAATGTATGGAAGATTAAGAAAAATAAGTGGATTTTATTAATATTATTTAAAATGACACAGAGACTTAAAATATTTTTATATGTAATTACCTGGAACTCAGTCCAGAAATTTTTTTTTAAATTAAATAAAAATCTCACTGAAGTTCACTAGTCTTAACTTTTGAACTTTTAACTTTTCAGTAGTCAGAAAATTGGCTGACAACTAGTTTAGTTCTTTAGTCAGTAGGGAATGAAATTCCAAAAGATAATCACACAACATATTGGATATATAATGTCAAACATGAGAAATGGAATAAAGGCATAAGAATTTCAAGTACAAAAGTAAAATGCAGTTCTAATATTCCATAGTGAAGTGTTTTATTTAGACAAAATATAGTGAAAAAGAGCTTGCTAAAACAAGCACCATGAAAACTTTCTAGCTGATGATATAAGCTACAATTCTGGAATGCAAAGGGTTAATTAAAAAAATCCAAGAGATTTTGTTATTTATCATACATCAGTGACAAAACCTTAGGGCTGATGCAAGCTGATGAACCAAGATTTAATGTAATATGGTCAATTCATTTTGTACTGATTATAATTCAAGCAGCTGCATCCTGCCCTATCAGTTATACTTCTCAGAAGGCTGCACTATTTTGAGTGAAAAGAAACATGCCATCAAATCGCTTAAAATATATGCATTAGGACAGGGAGAAGTAAGTACAGACTGGAAATGTTAAAAAGATGTAAAATGAAGAAAACCTTTTGCCCAGATGCTTACATTTACTGAGAAATTTTTTAGAAGATTTGAAAACCACATTGTACCATAACTAATATTTTCTTAATTTACTATGCTTCAAGATTTCATATAGAGGACCTATATTATCAATAATGAATAATAAAGCACACTTTTAGAAATATATAGATGTGGTTTAACTCTGCTCCCAGTAGTCCAGTATTGAATTGTATTTTTTAGAAAACTTCTGTGTACATCAATCAAAATCCTGCTGTCCATTTTGGAGGAGATTATTTTAGTCATTTAGGGATATGTCTTGTAAAATCTAGCCATTTTGTGATATTTTATCAATGCATTCATTATCTATTTAAAGGAATAGAAAAGTAAACCAGGGATTAATTCTCAGCAATGAAAATGTAAGGGAGTGGAGTGGAACCCTGAGGAGCAGATCAGTTAGAATGCTTTTAAATTATTTAAGCTGGGTCTTACGACTGCCTCCATGCCAGTATCTCCGAGACATGTCTCTTTGACTTAGACTGATAACAGCACACATAATCATCCAGTTATGGGTTCACTTCAGTACAGTTACAGTGATGAAAACAAAAATAAATACTTCTAAAAAATTCTATGAAAATAAAAAGTAAATGTCATTATAACAGTAAATAGTGAAGCTTCTGACTTTAGCTTTATTTTCTATTATGGAAATGTATTTGGAATAATAAATGAAGGACTGATTCTTTTATTCCTGATTTTATATTCCCGATTAAAAGAAAATCTCCTATGTTTGCTGAGATTATTTGTTCAAACACAGTTCAAGATTGGGACACTTTCTAGTCTGTTCTTACTTTTTATGGGATTATAACAGTGCTGAGTAGGGGCAAACATTTGAGGAAACAATCAGCAAAGTTGGGACTTTGAGACTGCTCTGGAAAGGTCATCTCAGATAAATGTCAGCTAATTTTAAATCTGTGGTCATTCTGAAAACACACATTGAAAACTGTCAAGTGCATAATTTTCAAATTAAACTGAGAAAACTCATTTTCTCTATCAGCTGACCGGGCTCTGGATGTTCTCTCCTTGCAGAAGTTATCAATAAAGAAAGTATTTTCTGTGATACCCTCTGTTATTTTTTGGTTGAGTCCAGATAATTATCAGAGGGGATGACTGTTGCATTTAAAGGCACTAATTAAATTTGACAACTTCTTTTATATTGATGTACATCAAGTGTTCACTGGTTAAGTCAGCTTGTTTCCATGAGACCAGTTGTAGTGGGTGTAAGTTTTTTCTAAGAAAATACTTTTCCTCCAATATGAATCACAAAGTCTATCTAATTTATATTAAAGAGCTAAGATCAAGTCAACTATTTTAATGTATGTCAGCTGGGCTGCATAGGGTTCACTTCCTTTTCCAATTGTGTCAATCTAATATGGTTGGCACGCTAAACAGGAGTATTATGACAGCATTAAGCTCATTGAGTATAAGATCATGCAGAAGACTTACATCCTTTGTTCTATTTGTCCACTTAATACTTTAATTGTTTTGGTTTGCTCAGTTTATAATTTTTACAAGTTTTCAGTTAAGAGTGATGAAACAATTATTATAAAATTCCATCTTCTGAATGTGGGATATTTTTATGGTATTACCTGTGTGTGAATAAAGACACACATTTGTTTGTACAGCAGGCTGTGCCATAACAGTAATTTGTACATATTTTCTTTACACTAGTATAGCTTAAGAAAAATTATTCTAATTTCTAAATAAACCTATACAATTTTTCCCATCCTTTCCTGCAACCCCTGTCAATGTTCTTGAGCAAGCCAAGATCTGGGCACAGTCTTCCTTTCAATTGTAAATTAATATTGCATAAATTATTTGTTTACATTTAAATATAGATTACCACACAGAAGAAGACTGAAGACGACTGAAAATGAGAATAATAAAGTTTTTCATTTGCCATATATTTTTCAGCAAGTAGAGAATTACAAATAACAACGTTTGCTAATATATCTCTTTAACATGTTCTATTGGAAGACAGTTATTATTTTGCCTTGTCAAAAAGGCAAAGACTTAAATATATGCTTAAATGTTGTCATATTGTGACTGAGGCAAACCATCCCATGATATCTACCCACTGATAACATCAGGATGGATCCAGCTTCAATATGGTCAGCACAACTGTTCAGCTGTAAGGTTAGTGCCGTGTCACATCTCAGCACGCTGCCCAAGGACATGTTGATGGGTTGGCTACAGCCCCAGAGCCTTACCTTCACCTCAGCAAATCTGTCCTGAAGTGTCACTGAGAGTTGTACATCAATATGTCCTGCTCTCCTTAATGACTGATCTTCTGGCCATACCTTTAGAGTGATTTTATTAAGAAATAATTGTGTTTTGTAATAGGTATTGAATTTTATGTAGCTGAAATTGTTTCATTTTTTTTTGTTTTTCTTTTCCCTTTGTTGATTCCATAGAAATTATTTTGCAATCCTTGAGCAGGTGCTTTGGATGAAGTTAGCAAATAAAATTCTTGAGCCATTAGTCAGCTAAATGCAGCATAGCAATATAAGTAAATGTAGAAATATACTGTGTAACCAACCACGCATAAAATAATTTGGTTTTCATCTAAGAAGGTATCCACCTGACAAAGTATTTTGGCTCTACCTGCAGTGGACTGTTGATGACTTATTCATATTGTGAACAGGCTTTCCTGAGCCTACCAGGAAAATCTGTAGCGCTCATTGCTATTCCATCCCAGAAGAGATAATGGCTGAAAAGCAGTCAATTATTATTAAAGCCATGCACTCCAGGCTACTACAGTGAAAACTGCCTGAAAGAACCCAAATATGTATCTCTGTATTAAAAAGCTCAAAAAAATTAGTTGAACACTTCTATACTCTTATGTGTAATACTGCTCTTACCTTAATTCTAATGTGTTGGAGATGTAAACACTCCAGAAGAGGAGTGGATAAAGAAAAGCTGGATGAGATACAAAATATATCCAGATAGATTTCCCAGGATAAAGAAAACTTAAAAGTGAGATGATAGACATGAATGGGTATTCTAAATCACAAATTGAGACAAAATTTTACTGCCAAGAAAAATGGGTTTAAACTAGAAGTATAATCAAGGTTTTGAAAGACATTCAGAAATTAAAATACCCCAAATGAGTATGCCTGTACCATAAATTCTAGTTGGTCATGAATATAGCCAAACTGAGTAAAGTCAAAATTTAGAATCAGAGATAGAAATCCATATTTTGTACAAGAATAAGATGTATATCTGACCCCTCTGATACCACATCTTTAAGTCAGAAGCTAGTCTTCATTCCCTTCTATTTGTTTTCATCTAGGCTGTGCTGGTCAACAAGGGATTTCAAACTATGAAAATTGTGGAAATGAATTTATGTTACTGACATCAAAAGCATTCACTTAACTCACAACTATTATTGAAAAAAACTTATTGAAAAAGAAAGTGAGACTAGACTTGATTTTGTTTCACAGGATACCTTATGCATATGACTATCAAAACATTACTGTTTCCATCACTAAAAAGGGTAAAACTAGATTTAGCAAGCAGGGTCAATTGAGCTGTAGACATGATATGACATGACAGGACATGACATTATATGTCCTAAAACAAAATTATCTGAACATCTTTACAGAGAAAAATAAATTTTTTAGCAGAAAATGTTGATTCATTAAAAGTAAAATTTTAAGCAACTGAGCTATATTCAGTAGTAAAGTGTCTAGTTTCCTCACAGGTATTATTCTCAGTTTTCAGGTGAAAATTATTCTCTATAGCTGTAAGGCAATTTCACAGTGTGGACTTTAGACAGATGCTTAAATCTTTAGATATTCTGAAAAACAGAGAGTGAGTCATTTCCATGTAGCAGAGGGGAAAAAATCTTTATAAAATTACACTCCAATATAGTCTGGGATAAAAATAGTAAAAGGGAAAAATCACAGATTTAATTTTGACATTTCTAAAATGCAGTGCTTCAAATCAATAGTCTTAAAAAATCTCAACAAATTCAACTTTTAAATCTCACATTTTTAACTTTTTTTTTTTATTTCTAAATATCATTAGATGGGTTTAAAACTGCATCAGATAAAGAGAAAAATAGGTAAAGGTTTTTGACAATGCTGTGTTTCAAAAAAATTATTTCTATTTGATAACCACGATGTCACTGGTCTTTAGTGCCTCTGTGCAAACTTGATAAAATTCTCTTTTTCAAGTCAAGGGTTTTCATGACTTTTTGCTCCCAGTTTTCATAATTAAAAAAACAAATCTGGCATTGCTCAGTATGTTAACTATACTTAGATTTGTATATACTATACTATAGATTTGTAGGGAGTAGGAGTGGTGCTGCAGGGGTGGCTTCTGGGAGGAGAGGCCAGGGTTACCCCATGCCAGACACAGCCATTTCCAAATGTCCTGTTGAGGATAGGAATGAATGAGTAACTCTGTGAACAGTTATAAATGTGAGCTGGTAGCTAAGGATATGTCATCACACTGAGGTCTATTTAAAGGTTTTATTGCTCTTCAAGGAAGAAAAAGACACAAAATCCACAAAATAATAATCAGGAAAGAGGAAAATATACTACAGTTTATGTTGATGCATTAATGATTTTGGAGAATAAAGTTCAGATACTATACCCAATGCATTGTCTGCATGGGAGGCAAAGTAAAGCTACTTTGAACTCAAGGAGTCTCTTTTTATTGTCACTTTTCTGAATCTGTCCACTAAAATATGTCTTCATAAAACATACCTGCTCTCAGAACCACACTGTGTACCATGCTGAGCTTTTAGTCAATGTAATTAGCAAAAAGAACTAATTTTCCTTTTGTTTTCTTTCACTACATGCATCTGGCTGGTTCTTGACTGGTTTTTTTCCCCTCCTCATTTTTGCTTCATAAATGAAGTCTTAAGCTCATGGGGCAATACTTGAAGAGGACTCAGTGTTCAACCAGTATACTATCAGCATCTCTGCCTCTGAGCAAGAGAGGTGGAAAGGCAATAATGAACTTCATATCTTCTGCCTTTCTTTCACACTCTGTTGATTAGAAAATACGGGCAAAAATTCAAATAAATAGCTTATGCCCTCTACTGTAAAAATATAATGTCTATGTTTTGAACCAACTCACATCTCTTCTTTGTGGGCCAGGTTCAGTGTTTACACATGGTAACATAGTATAAATTATGCAGGGATAGTGATTCAAGAATTCAGGAAGGACTTTAAAAAACCTACTATCTGCAAGGCACACCTGTGCTTCTTTATTTATTAATATGTGTTTCTTTGTTTCTACATTTATATTTAGAACATGGGAAAGGGCAGGTTTGGAGGGCAGAGTTTTTGAAGATGCCACCAAAACAAGTCAAAAAATAAGGGGGAAAGATTTTAAAAGAAGTACAAAACAAATTCTTCAAACAAAGCAATGCAAACCCAGAATAGAAAGTGGAAGTCTCTACAGTTATAAAGTAGAATCTGCTTTGGACTCCACTGTGTAGCTGTGGGTCCATCTTCAAGGGGAAAACCTGTTTGCAAAGGAGAATGATGAGGTTCCTGCACCCAAAATACTTTGGCATGCATTTTTATGCATGTAACAAAGGTCTAGTGGTGGCTGTAATCTGTAAGGAGCAATTCCTGCTCCTTTACTTGACTGGCTAGCAAGAACATAAAAATAGTTTATAGATGTTACTGATATGGGAGGTTAAAGTTGTCTTGCATTAGAGATAAGGAGCTTTTGTTAGTTTTTTATAAGAATTAAATCTGTTCACAGTGAGAAATTATGGAAATTACTTTTTTTAAAGGCATCACATTTCCTTTGTACAGCTAAGCATTCATTCTGCCTGGAGAACTGCAGAGTGTTGCAAGTGCAAGGTAAAATGTGTTGAACACAGGAGCCTGACTCTGCAATAATGAAACTGCTGGGCTGCTGAATTACTCCTTGCCTAGAAATACTCTTTTGGGCACTGTAAAAATTATAAACTATAACCACAGCAGAAGCACTACATATGAGATGAACTTTGAGCTACGTACCACATTTGACATGCTGAGGATGGCACATTATCATGCCTTGCTAAACACTCTTGAGTCTCTGTTTACAGCTCTGCTTAGCTGCTGGCCACATGAAGAAGTGAGGAATTTAAGGAATGTGAGTGCACAGGCTGCACAGAATGGTACCCAGGTCTTTGCCTCCTCAGTGTGATGTGCACTGAGAAGGTGAAGAACAACACATGCCTCCTTCTGTAATTACATTAATTGCAGGAATGGGTATAGCAATACTACGTATTTGGATCTCCTTTACTTAAGTGTAGTTCAATACCAGACAGGCAAGTATATTTCCCTCTGGTAAAAACCCATAAATTGTGTTTGCTAGAAATATTATATTCCCAAATTTTACCCACCTTATTTAATTTTAAAGTTTTCGTAATATATACATATAAAATATAAAATAAAATAAGAAATAAAAATAAAAAGATGTATGGGCAGAAAAGCTGTAACTCATTTTCATATCAGAAATTAGAAGATATATGCTAAAAACTTTAAATGTCAGTTGAAGAACTGCAGCCTACACATTGGAAACCTGTTGCCTAACACTGGAAGTCCCTACATTTATGTTTTAAAGTAGTTTAAGAATCCTAAATGTCTACTCAAAACTGCCTAGATCTAGGGAGTACTAAACAGATAAGACTCTGGTTTATATCTCAGCACTGCCAGAGTGTAAAACTGTCATGGTTTAGGAATGGTATTCTCCCATTTAGTACTCTCAGTAAAACCATGCAGTACTTGTTCCCCCCTTCCCTCTTCCCTGCAGTGCACTGGAGGTGCAGAAGGCAGAGCATGGGTTGAGATAAGAACAATTCATAGGAAACATCAACGACATAAGAAAAAGAATGTTAACAGCAACAGTACTAACAACAGATGATATAAGAGAGAGAACAACTCACGTAAATCCCCCAGACAACAGAGATACTGAACAGCTCTCCTTGCCATCCTTACTCTCCTCCGTGGAAGAGATTCCTTCTCCCTGCTCCCAGCAATGATATGAGGTGCTATAGGATAACCTCTGGGTTCTGACTGTGCCCCTTCCTGGCTGGAACTAGGACAAAAACCAAGATCACTTCCTCTCTGGCTTCTCAGATTATGTCTCTCTGGTTGAACCTCCTTAAAACTATTGGTGGAAGATGTCACCTCCAGTTTTTGAACAGCAATGTAATGGTTAGAACATGCACCTATGGCCTTAGAAGACCTTGTCTGAGTTTGCACGCTGCTGTAGGGAGCTGAAGCCATATCACCAGGGCCATCTGTTAACCAATAGGCTGTTTGGCATTCAAACCAGGTCTTCTAAAGTTCATCTTCTTAAAAAATGTTCTGCTTATATAAAATTTTTGCAATATTTATGGAGCATGGGCTGGAATTTCATTCTCTCTTATTCTAGCTTACTAATTACCACTAGCCTATGACTAAATTCAGTGTTTCATAATGAAGAGGAGGTTCTGCTTGCTCAGCATGTCTTAACACATCAAGCTTACCTCAAGCTTGTGGTCTTTATTAAGTATCTCAGTATCTAGAAATCTGAACATAGAATACTCGAGGTGAAATTTATGTGACCAAGGATAGACAGCTAAACTACCTTTGTCAGAGATAAACTAACACTTTTAGTGTAAGATGCTTTCCTACATTTAGGTGACCATCCATATTTGGTCAAAATTTCACTCAAAAAGAAACCCTCTCTCCTTTCTTGAATTGTAAAGAGTGTCTGTAAGGATCAATTCAGCTGTAGGTCACCAGTTTGCAGATGTCTGAGGTTTGATGAGTTAATTTCAGTCACTTTCAGTATCAATTTGGGTTTTTTCTGGAACAAATCCACCAGTATGGAAAGTATTTTCTTGAATAATTTGAGCAGCTATAAACAGTGGTCAAGGAATTGGGTTTGGAAGCAGATTTTTCATTATCAAGTGGATATAGTTTGTTCATAAATTTTCTCTTACACAAGTAAGGATTGTGTTGCTCCTTTCTTTGTCAAGATCAATGTGTTAGTGCCTCAAATGCAAATTTGCTTTCTCAATTAGGTTTACGTTCCTTGCTTTTGATACTGCAGGTGTGGTGGTGGCAGGGTTGGTCTATGCACATAGAGGCCAGAATCTGCCCTGTGTCAGATAACCAGTTTCAGATATGTCAAATAAACCCACCGAAGGGCACAGCTGGTCCCCTCAGCCAAGATGGTGGCACCTCAGAGAAAATGCATTAAGAAAACCAAAATGCTGCACAGCATTTTGCAGCACCAAGGTGAAAGAAGAAGAAAGAGGTGCTCCAGGCACCAGAGCNGTGGGAAGAATGAAGAAAAACACACAAGAAAAATCTTTGCAGACACCAAGGTGAAAGAAGAAGGAAGAGGTGCTCCAGGCACCAGAGCAGAAATTCCTCTGTAATCACAGTGGATCAGGTTGTCCCCCTGGAGCCCATGGAGGACTACAGGGAAATATCCACACTGCTGCCTATGGAAAACATCATGAGAGAACATGTGAATATGTTTTGGAGAAGACCCCACACTGAAGCAGATTTTCTGGTAGGAAGTGCAGTCCTAAGGTGGTCCACACTAGATCAGTCTGTTCCTGGTGGACCATTTCCCATGGTAGAGAACCCATAGTAGAGCAGTTCTTGAAGAGATACAGTCTGTGGGAAGGACTCTTGTTGGAGAAATTCTTGAAGAAGGTCTGTATATCATGGGAGAGCCTCCACACTGGAGCAGAGGAAGAGTGTGTGGAGGAAAGAGAGTCAGAGATGATGCATCATGAGCAACCCCTGCTCCTCATTCTCCTGCACTGCTCAGATTAGGAAAAAAGGGATAGAGTGGTTGAGAACGAAGCTATGAAGTTGAGCCTGGGAAGCAGGCAGTAGGGAGGAGGATGTTTTAGTTTTTGTATTAGCTCCTCACTCTGTTTTTAACTGGCAGTAAGTTTTATTCTGCAGGTTTGATCTGTTTTGCCTGTGGTGGTAGTTGGTGGGTGATCTTCCTGTCTCAACCCACAAACACTTTCATCTTATTTTATCCCCATCCTGCTCAAGAGGTAAACTTATCACACCCTCAAAAAAATGCCAGGAGGGGTGGTATCTTTCTTTATTCTCCCAACAAGAGTAATGAAATGCTTTTGTTTCAAAGATGAAGTCCAGAGAGATGCATGGATATATCTGTTTTATCTGCTGAGTACCACTTGAAATCTCTTTGTGTTAGGACAGAGTTGTGCTTGCTGTTGTAGACTTCCAGCTGTTAAGAAGGGAGGCAGGTTGGCCACAAGTTCAAGAGCATGTTAGAAAGATATAGATCCAAATAATCACAATATTTAGGGCAGAAATGTGCCTCTCCTTTTTTTCAGAGGAGCACTAATTCCACTAGCTGCAATACCATGACGATACCTTACAGGCATGATTGGATTCTGTGGTTGTAAGCAATCCTCTAAATGTGCATTGATAGCATTGATGAATATTTATAAGAAAGGATAGATAAAAATAATCGTAAGGTAGGCTCTAGAATCTGACATTATGATTTTCCTCTGAATGTGTGTTTCTGCTGCTTTCCCCCAACATTTTAAATTCTGAACTAAAAAAAAGAAAAAAAATTGTGACTAAATGTTCTTTCCCTTTTTAATTTTTCTTCTATGCTTAGATGAGAGCTGAGATAAGAGGAAAATCCTACCTAAACATGTTTGCTTCTTCATAGAGCAGCATTCCCAAGGAACTGATAAATTAGCTATGTTAATACAATTGATAGGGCCACACACTTAAGTATAAAGCTTAATGACTTAACACAATTGTGAAACAGGCCTGGCTCAGTGTCAAAACACTTACAGCTGGATCCTCAGCTGGTGGAAATCAACAGTGTTGTGTTGGGTGCAGTGAAGCAAAGCCAATGTTCACCAGCTGAAGCTCAAGTTGTTTATATTTACCTAAAGATTTACTTTAATATGGCTCCTTTGTCATGCTCACTGGCATGCGTACTCATGCCTAATGTGGGCACTGCTGTGTAAGGGATGCATCATGCCATTCAATGAAATGTTTAAATTAACCACCTGCAGCCCACTGCTAGTTAGCAAGGCAGGTGGAAGTGCAGAATCCCACAAGGAAGGTTGCCCAGCTTTTCCATCACCCAGCAGAACAGGTTCTACAATGCAGCTTTCTGTGTTACCGTTGCTGAGTTACAGCTGACACACTTAGTATACAATCACTGCTTCCAATACTTCAAAATTTCAAACTGCTTTGAGGGTACTTGGAGCTGATGAGGAGTGAAATATAAAAGCAAATTCCATTCAGTTTATGAAATTGTGAGTTATACTTGACAGTGTAGAACAAAATATTTTCCTATATCTTTGAAGTAACTCATATGAGTAGTTTTTGTTCTGTTTCAAAGTGATTTAGCTCTGGGGAAAGAACAGAAGCAATGATCATCTGTCCAGGATAAGAATTAATAGGGCCAGTATTGATTAGCCACAGTTCTTTACATAGAGCTCTGGTCAGAGTTAAATGTAACATTTCTTCATATCTTCATATTTGATTTTTCTGTAGAGTATTTCATCTTCAGATGTGTCAGTTGCAAGATTCTAGTTATCTAATTCTAATATCTAATGCTATCCATCATTAACAGAGAAAAAAAAAAGATGAGAAAAAAAGAAAAAGAACAACCCAAAATCAGATAGATAAATAAACCTCCTGGGGATGAAAGGAAATATATATTCACATACAAAAGTCAGAAGTGGTATGTCTGGTACTCTCCACTCATAAAGATTCACATATTTGTGCCGTGTATGTGTACACACTACTAAGAAAAAGATTAAAGTACAAATTCCAAAGGCATCCATGTATCATTATTGTCACAGAAAATGTTTCATAATCACATCAGTGTTACTAAGCAAGGATATTTTTTTTTTCTTACTTTATTCTATTTTATGAATAAGAAAAAGTAGTTTTTCCAAGGTGCTCCTGTTGTCCTGGAAATTATATTGCATGTGCAGCATTAGAATTAATAGCCACTTAAAAATGTATTCCCATTTCCCAGAAGTCAAATTGAGTTTTGATGATGTTTCACTGGAGGCAGAACCAGCTCCTGAATAAACCATAAGGGGAAAAGAATAAAATAAGTGGGATGCATAGGGTTACTCTGTCACTC
This sequence comes from Alaudala cheleensis, assembly GCA_013398995.1. Classification (NCBI taxonomy): domain Eukaryota; kingdom Metazoa; phylum Chordata; class Aves; order Passeriformes; family Alaudidae; genus Alaudala; species Alaudala cheleensis. The sequence continues at coordinate 329,336 of VWYE01017809.1, forward strand.
TGACAAACCAAATATTTTGTTTTAAATCAAGGGAAATAAAAAAGGGCTCATGGAAGGCAAAAAAAAGCAGGGTTTTTTATGGTGAAATTATTCAAAAATCTTCTCCCAGTATCAAGCAACTAGGAAAGCAGAAACTCCCTATTTGAGCCAGAATTAAGTTCATGGACACATTTAAAAGTGCAAACAAAGACAGATTAGACTATGCTGTTATTCATCTTTAATTTCAACTGAAGTCTCAAGCAACTGAAAAAATGGCCTCATTTCAAATTCTCTTGAAGTTTCCTTGAAGAAGCACTGCTTTTCAAAATGATTTTATCTGGAGTTATCAGCAGACCAAGACAGGGATAGAAGGGCTGTTGTCTTGCCTATATAAGATGCCACTGGTAAAGTTTGTTTAGAGGAAAACTACACAGCAGATTTATTGTTTTCTTAGCCCTATATTCAATTGTATGGGAAGATAAGGAAAAACAGGCTGTACTCATCTCAAACTGAAGAATTTAGATATAAAATACAGGTGTAAAGAATAAAAAAATATGCTGTTTGCCCTTTTATGTTGCTAGGAATCAAGACTGGTTCTTGAGACTGGGTCTCGTGAAAAAATTTAAGGGGCTGTCACACCAGTTTCAAGGGAGTAACACAACAGCTGTGGCTCAGCATTGTATGTTGTGCAGAGAAATGGGCCAACTGCATCTCACCCCGAGTGTAGACATACACTGCCAATGAAAATCCTGCCTGCTGCAGAGCTCAGGGAATCACACTGCTGCTAGAGATGTAAGTTTTTTAGACAGAATGCACTAGCAGTTGAATAAAAACCCATATGCATTCTTGAGAATCTCCCTTTGGACATTCAATGTGAACAATGCTGTCAGCCAGCATAGATTTATCAATAAATATAAGTTTGTGAACAACGTCACATATGTAACTGGCTACAGTAAGTCAGCAACATCATAAAGATAAATCCAAAGTACACTAAATACTACCATAAGTTCAGTTAACAGGAGATTTCAAAGTAACTAATAAAATTCAAAACATCTGCTTCATTGTTCTCAAAAAAAAAAAAAAGGTGCTATTGGCTTGATCAGAAGTAAGAGTGCTGGTACAGAAATGTGGTATTTTATATGAAATACTGGCAAATTTATGGTAATATGTCTTGAAAAATAAAACAAGTATATTCTATTTACCTACTTTTATCCAGGACTGTACTACTTGAAAGACATTAATAAGTCAGAAACTAAGGCAGAGTGATCCAAAACATCAAGGCATGTTAAAACTAATTGATTCCATTCAATTTCAGCTATACAGCTGAGACCAGAATTAAGTGTCTGGACTTCCTCTAAAACAAAGAGGGTCAGATAATAACATATTTCTTCACGGGAATATAATTAATATTAATATTAGTATATTGGAGACTTCCATCAACATTTGTGTTGATCAGATTGGTAAGAACTGAGTGTTGGCCTGCAGGTCTAAGTGGTTTCTTCATGTTAGACCTAAAGTGCTGGAAGAGGTACAGATGGATGCTCTAAAGGGTCTAAGCACTGGGTATTATTTAAAACTCTATGTGAAATGCAGTTCCCATGCCCAAACATGCATGAAAACTGCACACTGCTGGTGAGATCAACAGAATGGTGTGGGAATTGCTCTTTTAGAAAGTCTGTGTTGTCAAAATCAAACAATTCTAGGCAGAAAGAATTGTTTTCTTCTCCACTCCCTCTTCTTCTGAGAAAGACAGTTATTGTAATATTTTAGCTCTATTATAGCTTGTTTTTGATTGAACATTTTCTTAGCTGAATTCCAAATGTCTTGTGGAATGCACCCAGGACTACTAATAACAGTCACCAAGGATACACAGAGATTTAATGCAGTGTTTGCAGAGCTGGGAGTAATGGCTGTCAGACTGAGCTAGTGGAGTTACAGTACTTCATTAGCTCCTTTGGAACAGCAGCAATTTTAGAGGAGAAGGTATCACTGTGAACACTTCCCAAATCTTCCTAACCTACCACCTTTAAAAATTTATTTAAGTGAGAATTCTTGAAGAGGCAAAGGTGAAAGAGAGAATATTGACAATCAAATGTGTATTTATTATTTGTAAAAAGAAGACATGCCTATAAAAACAGGATTATTGAGGCTGGAAAGACCTTTCAGATCATTGAGTCCAGCCATCACCTAGCACTGCCAGATCCTCTGCTAATACATGCCCCTAAACACCACATCTTCATGTTTTCTTATCTGCAAATCCTTTTGAAATATTGTATCTGTATATGTGGAAGAATGTGATTGTTTCTATATTTTATCAGTGCTAAGCACTTGAAGCACCAAGGAAGATCAGTTAAATTCTTTGCATGGCAGTAATAGCAAAAAAAGAACAAATGAAAAGGACTGCAATTTTGTAGTACTGTAGCTTTCTTTCACTCATTTCTTTCCTCTTGCTTGCAAAATCAGTTTTTGGGACTTTTGTCAGTTTGTGCTTTATAATTCATTTGGTGAACCCTCTGTAGGGTAATTTGTTGGAATACACTAGTGCAGCACTGTGTTACTCATATGTTCTTTAGAACAGAACAGTTACTGATCACCTGAACCTTTAGGGGTAGTAAGTAGAAAAGCATATAAGAGGTTGTTTTATGTAATTTTTTATTTTTATTTGCAGTATATTGCTCTTAAAAGGAGACAGAAAAGTACAGAAGCAGATTAAAGATACCAGTCCTGATAATCACAAGGATTATGTCTCTTTTTACCTTTCATGCTAACAACACAAAAGTGTGTGGTTTTTTTTGTTTGTTTGTTTTGGGATTTTTGTTTGTTTGGGTTTTTTGGATTTTTTTTTTTTTTTTTTTTGTGTGTGTGTGTGTCTGATGCAGTAAAGGATCAGGACCAGGGACTCATTCATGACATGTGTAATTTAAACTGCCCCAGCTTGTCTCTGAGCCATCATTCTGCGTACAGGCAGAAGTGAGCCTAACACACAATCACAGAATGATAGATAGTTTGGGTTGGAAGGGATCTTAATGACCGTTTAGTTCCAGATCCTGCAGGGACATCTTGCCCTAGATCCACCCTGGCTTTGAACACTTCCAGGGATGAGGCATCCACAGCTTCTCTGGGCAACTTGTTCTGGTGCCTCTCACCAACCTCACAGCAATGAACTTCCTCCTAATATCTACTCTAAACCTACTCTCTTTCAGTTTGAATCCATTCCCCCTTCTCTTATCATAACCTGCACCTACAAGAAGTCTCTCTTTATCACTCTTGTAGGTTCCCTCAGGTACTGGAAGGCGGCAAGTAGCTCACACAGAAGCCTTCTCTTCTCCATGCTGAATAATCTCAATTCTCTGAGCATTTCCTCATAGGAGAGGTGCTCCATTCCTCTAATTGTCTTGGTGGCCCTCCTCTGGACTCTAATAGGTGTTTTTTGTGTTAAGAGCCCCCAGAGCTGGATGCAACACTCCAGATGGGGTCTCACCAGAACAGAGAGACAAAATCCCCTCCCTGGCCCTGCTGCTCACACTGCTTTTGCTGCAGCCCAGGACATGTTTGTCTCTCTGGGCTGAGTGAACATGGCTGGGTCATGACCAGCCCTTCATCCAGCAGCACCCCCAAGTCCTTCTCAGCAGGGCTGCTCTCCATCTGTTCATCTCCAGCCTCTGTTGATACTGGGGCTTGCCCCAGCGCAAATGCAGCTCCTTGCACTTGGCCTTGTTGAATCTCATGACATTCCCATGGGCCCACTTTTTGGGCTTGTCCAGGTCCCTCTGGATAGCATCCTGTCATTCAGGTGTGTCAACAGCACCGCAGTTGTTGGTATCATCTGCAAATTTTCTGAGGATGCACATCAGGGGAATCAGAGTTTGCTAGAATCAAACTGGAGAATAAGATGCAGAAAGAAAAATAGAATGGAATTTCAGAGTTTCAATACAGAGTTTCCTGAATCAGAAAGATGTATGGGAAACAGCTTGCCTGCCTTCCTCACTGGTCCCAATCAAAGTAACCCTAGCCACATAAGAGGGTACAGCAATGGATGGTATACTTTCTGTAGTGGAAAAGAGAAGACAAGGAATAATGAATGGTTTAGATCTATAAAGCTGTTGTTAATTTAGATATACAAAGCTTTTTTAATTTCTCTAACTTATGCTGATTAGTGTTGGGCAAAACTCAAAAGGTTATGTGCTTGCATTGAGGTCATTCACCCTTTCCCTAAATCCTGACTACCTTCTTAGCAGTCCTTCACCTATTCTCAAATTCTTTTCTGCTTTTCAGTGCTTGATCTCTCCAAAAGGCACTAAAACCAGGTAGTATATCACGTCTGCATTTACTTTCACAGTGATGCAGCACAGTGTGGGACTGAGCTCAAAGAAAGGATTTGTGTTTGTGTGATTTCAGGATAACAAGTCTTGGGTTTATGCACAAATATTCTCAGTGCTCTGTTCTTCCTATCACTGTCTGCCAGCATCACTGTAATTTATTTACTGTATGGTAAAACTGGGAATCACAGAGATTAAAAACTATTACTTTCAAGTCTTGATATCCCACTCATTTCCTGTCAGTCTGCTGATATAACTGATCCAGAAGGTGCTTTTCATTAAGAACTACAGTAAGAAAATCTCTTAACACTGGATTTAAATTTTTATGGTAAACATTAGATTGGGTAACCTCCATTACATGCTACCCATCAAGGGAAGTGCACTGTGGTTGTGTCTTAGCAGATGTCTAGTGACAAATATCACTCATTTCTGTGGCAATCTTCTTGTGTTAGCCTTCTTCAGACCACAGAAGAGATTAGGATTTAGAACAAAACACTTTTTCAATCTACTTTGTAGACAGACTTCCATAAAGGTCCTTTCAGACGTTCTTTTATTCAGCTGTCAGTTGCTTTTAAGTAATTTTAAAAAGTAATGATGTGGATTTGTCTCTCCCCTCCTCTTCTTACAGTGACTTTAAGCAAAGCTCAAAAAGCCTTGATTTGAACAAACAGATCAGGTTTTAAATGCACAGCAAGAACAGACATTTTAATCGTGATCTTGAAGAAGTTATTTGTACAAAGATTATAAAGATTGTTAAAGAAACCTCTACCAATGGCTTCTAGATTTCAATCTAGGTCCCCATTTCTGTTGAAGTTAATTGAAAAAGGATTTCAGGACTTTACTCCTATCTTTTCATTAGGCGATACTAAATTTGGCATTCCTAGCTTGAGGGCCTTTCTCCATTATTTATAGATCTGGTAGTCTTGCAGAGACTGGATGGATGGACTTCCATAGCATAACTCTTTCCTTCCCAGAATTAGAATGCCTAAATGGTGATGTTTTACAGTTGACATGTAAAGCCAGTCTGGTTTTAAGTGACTGGTAAAAAGAATTTTATAGTATGAAATTGAGGAAAATTGGATCTTCCCGATTTTCAAACATTTTTGACTGCTTTCCTAACCAGTGCAAATTGACATGCTTCTTTAATTTTAGTGCATTTTTTCTTATCTTTTGAGCTCATCACTACCATTTCTGAAGTATTGGTATGACAAAATTTCTTGATTAAAAATTTATTTCTTATAGCATAGGGCACACCTGATTGTGGATCATCTCTATAATTTAACAAAATAAAGCTAACAGCTCTTTACAATGCATTACAAATAATTAAAATTTTAATAGTGGCTTTATTTTATATGGAAGAAAAACCTAAATACTGACAGCACTCATATAAATCACAAAATTTCCTTTTTTTTCCCCCGCCTTTTTGTTTTTTTCATCCCAGTAATCCTCTTTAGGGGCTTAAAGAAAAAAGATAATATCAAGGTCTTTGGTGTCTCTGGGACATTGATTACCAAACCAAACCATTCTTCCAAATATCAGTAAACTCGGAGCAGCAAACTGCTGTGAGCTATTTTTTAGCCAAAAGGATTAGATTTGTCTCTTAGATGGGTCTGACATCTCATATAGATTTCCAATGGGTTGAGTTTCGCCAGTCATAGTTGTGACTTTGTGAGAAGACTTGCAGCTTTCTGAGGGTGGAGTATGTCCCCTGCTGGGAATATGAAGCATGCACCTCAAGCCCTGGCACAGCAAATATTCCTTATTACTTGCTTTTATGAAACCTTGAGTTGAGCTGTGGGCATGTATCCATGTGGTCAAATCTTCTGGAACAGTTTCTGTTCCTGCTACATAGCACAGTGGCTTTTGGACTCTAGGAGTCAGCTATGGTTGTTTAGGGCTTGTAAAGAAGTAGGAGAATAAAAAGGAAAAGAAAAAAAAATTAGATCCCAATTATGTCATTTTAGCCTGTGTTCTTGGGACATACTAGGAAGAGGGTGAAAGTAGCAAGCTGCACTTCCTTATGAAATTTTTATTTATTTTCATAAAAGTACCAGCTTAATTTATGTAAACAATACAAACTGCATCTGTTAGTTAGCTTTGTGTGAGATTTTCCATATCACTGAGGTTCAGGGAATATTACTTAGGGAGAATAGCAATTTTAAGGTTATCATGTGAGTGACAAAGACATTAATCTGCAAGATATGCTCAAGAGACCCACAATGCAATTGTAGAAATCTTTTTGGCTCTCTCACCCATAATTTCATGGAGCTCAGTGTAATTAACACACTTCATGGGATTTAAGTAACATTTGTTTCTTCTTCATCAGAATGCAAATTTGAGAATGATATGGATCTGTACAGGAGACAGAAATGACTGTTCCCTAGGTAATAACTTATGCACTGTTTCCTACTGGAAAAAAAAACAAACAAACAAACAAAAAACCCACAAACCCACAAAAAAAAAAAAATCAGGCAAAAAGAAAAAAATAAGTGCCTCAGCTAAACATGCAGAAACCACATATGTCATAAAATGAAAATTAAATGATTTATTGTCAGCCTGCAAATTTTAGGCCTTGTTTTCTTAAAAGATATATGAAATAATTAAATCTCCAGACTGTGTGTCTGTGTGTGTCAAAATGAGTGTGCAGTCAGCTAAAAAAAAAACAGTAGTCAGAAGCCTCTGTTAATTCTTAACCAGGAGGAAAGCATTATAACAAAAGAAAGGCAGTATTTATAGGTGTGCATGTGTGTGCACATGTTTAGAGAACAGAAATACAGAAAAAAAACCCAGAAAAAAAACATTAAAATCAATAATCTTTTATCTTCAGTAATAATTCAGTATACAATCAAAGAACAGATTAGAAGACTGGTTACTTCCCTGTCCTACATTCCTCCTTAACAGACAAAAGAATAATCTAAGTCCATAACATGTAAAGGCAGATTGGATGGTCTTGACCACCCATGTTTTTAATCAGAAAATGGAAATAAAAAAGAATCATACAACATGCAGTTTTTTTAGTAAAGGAAATGCAAATTATGCAAATAGTTAATCAGCCACTGCTACATTTCTCTAGAAATAAACATCTGAGACAAGAAAGAATAACTAGATTTTAGACTTCTTTTACTTATTCATATTTGAACAGAAAGTGAATAACTACAGAAGTGCATAATTCTTGAAGAATGTGTAAATTGAATAAATGAAGTGGGGCATACAGTACACATTAGTTTATTAATGCTTCAGGTTTTTTGTGCTGTCCTTCAGGCACATTATTAGCTCACTTAAGGATGATCAGATTTATCCTCATCTGCTCTTATTTTTTCTCCTACAGATGAAATAATAAATAAACAAAAGCCTATACAGTGATGTTTTTCTTAATGCATTTGGCATTGGCAGGACACTAATCTCAGAAAACTCTTAAGCTGTCAACATCACAGAATGAGAGATACAACTAATTTATCCCATATGTCTCTTATTTTTATCCTGCAAGACCTGAAGTGTTTTTGGTTTTTTAGGAGGAATTAAAGGTCTTACTAGTCCTTTATGTTCGTAGTTCAAAACAAATTAGAGAAAAACTGAATCACTAAGCTGGTTAAAACCACATGTGAAATCAAATCAGTCCTGTTATCATACAAGTTAAAAAAATAACAAAAGAAAAAGAAAATGTTGTAGATCTCAGATTGCCACTGGTGTTTCCGATTTTTAAGTCCTACCAAATATGTATGCTTACATGAAACTTAATATTTCTCTTAGAAAGAGTAGGAAATGTACTTTAAATGTTTTAAGAAAGATTTCTTGTTCATAGGCAGATGGAGGCACGCAGATGAGCAGTGGAGCGTCACCACTGACGTGAGCACAGAAATAAACAGGAAAGACAGACTAAATGAGACTGAAGATATGGGTATATCCCAATGGGAGAGCCATGACACATGTACTGTAAACAAAAAAACTGTTCTTGGTCCAACCTGATTTTCATACAATCAGCTTAAAGGGAACACTTTCTAGTGCTTCTTTACCGATGCTCTATTTATGATCAGGATTTTTTTTTCCTCAGAACCTTTTCCTGAGCCCGATGATTGTCTGTCTATAATCTTCTCCCTGCTCTGCCCTGAATCCTATCTACAAGTGAAATTATAGTAATTAATTCATCACACGTGCAGTTCAGCTTGTTGGCTACAGCTAGATTCATGCAGCATGTTCCTAGGGCAATTCTAAATGCCTCATCTCAGTAGAATTTCAAGCCAAATGTTCTTTTGTGCATCTATTTTGTGTATTAGTGGTCTGTTATACTGTGTGAAATCACCTATTGCTAGCCATTCAGCATAGATAATTCTGAAAAATGTAATTTAATTTAAACACTTATAAGATGATATCTAGGATTTAGTGCCTTGTCCTATTTTTATAACCTTCTGAAACCTGCTCCTGAAGCTCTGAGTGGCTCAATTTTCATTTACAAATTTATATGGCTTTCTGACACCTGCTGCTCAATAACTGGTGCCATAAGCAATTCATTCTTAATTTAAGTAACTAAACCAGTGATTTCTAGATCCTTAGTTTAATGTTCTGTTTTGACAAAACAACACTGCTTTTTTGTTGAAGAACCTAAGAAATAGCAATAATGTTAATATGAAAAAACTGCTGTGTATCTCTTCTGGTATCCTGGTAGTTAAAGAAGTCAAATCTTAATGAAGTATATGATTCAAGTGTTTTCCCATTTATTATGCAGCCTAAAAATAGATTATATCTTAAATTATTTTCTTTTAAAAGATCTCTCCTTAAAAGTCCAGTTTGTCACTTCTTATATCAAATAGACTATATATTTTTCTGAAGTCCATATTCTGCAACAAATGTATTTCTTTAGTAGACAACTAATTTTATTCATCCTAAAACACATGTACTTTAAACTTCTGTATCTGCCTGCCCTCATATTAAAATTACTAATTTTAAAAGTTACAAATGAGAAGGTGTATCAAATCAAAACAAAACAAAATTCAGATCCCCTGGAGATATGAACATATGGGACTTTGCTCATCTACACATGAAAAAGTTAAGGCAAGGTACGTAGCTTTACTCCATGCTTCAAATTAATATCAGCAGTTCTTGAAGAAATGGAGAACAAAATTCCAGTACCAGCAGCCCTTAGTCCTGCGTAAATAGCTGTTCTACAAACTCTAACACAATTTCTTAGACACAAAATACGATACCAGGCATGAACTTGCTGATTTCAACTCCTTTCTTTGGGTTCATGACCAAAAGTGATGTCTAAGTTATCAAAGACTTGAAGTCCAAGATCAATATTACCACCTTCAACTGTGGCTAGAAATTAATAGGAAAACATGGTACCAAAACTAACTTTTTTCTTTGTTTTACTTGTCTGGTCCTCACAAGACAGAGTGGTGTTAAATCATATATCTGCTGAACCCTCTGAGGTCTGTCTTCATGCCACTCCTAAAAACTCACTAGTGAGAATACTGCATGTCTAGCACTTTGCACAGTAGTATTTTTAGATGAATTCTGGCCTCCTACAACCATGTTACAGCAACTGGTGATTGAATTAAGAGCTTATTTAAATGTCATCTTTGAGTGTCATCTTGAGTCTTGTCCAGCTAGACTTGTGCAAAGTATTTGACAGTGTCCTGAACAATATCTTTGGCTTTTAATTGGAGAGACATGGATTTGATGGGTGGGCCATTCAGTGGGTAAGAAATTGGTTGGATAGCTGCATTCAGTTGCAGTCAATGGCTCAATGCACAAGTGGACACCAGCAATGTGTAGCATTCAGCAGGGATCAGTATTAGGACTGGGGTCGTTTAACATTTTTTGACAGTGACATGGACAGTGGGATCAAGTGAACCCTCAACAAGTCTGCCGTGACATTAAAGTATGCAGTGCAGTTGCCACCCTGGAGAGAAGGAATGGTATCCAGGCAACCTTGACAAGCTTGACAGGTTGGCTTGTCTGTACCTTATGAAGTTCAACAAGGCCACATGCAAGGTCCTGAAATTGGGTAGGAGCAATCTTAACCAGAATTAGAGGCTGGACAGAGAACGGATTAAGAGAGATGCCTTTGACAAGAAGACATTGGGAGTGTTGGATGAGAGCGTGGACATGAGCCAGGAACGAGTGCTTGTAGCCAAGGAGGGAGATCATGCCCTGGGCTGCAGCAAAAGCAGCTTGACCAGGAGATCGAGGGAGATTATTCTTAACTTCTACCCTTCTTTTGTGAGACCCACACCTGGAGTACTGCATCCAGCTCTGGGGCCTCCAACATAAGAAGGACATGGACCTGTTAAAGCAAGTTCAGAGGAGGATTTGAAATGATAACAGGGTTAGAGCACCCTTCCTGTGAAGACAGGCTGAGACAATTAAAATGAATACAGGCTGAGATGAGAAGACTCCTGGGGGATCTCTTCCACTACCTAAAAGGGCCAAAAAGAGACCTGGAAAGGCACTTTTCTGTAGTTTGTATAGCTTTAAATGGAAAGATGTTAGATTTAGAAATTCTTTGCTGTGCAGGTAGTGAGACAAGCTCTCCCAGAGAAGCTGTGGATGCCCCATCCCTGAAATGTTCAATGTCAGGTTGGATATTCAAGAGTTTTTAACCTGATAGAGATTTTAATATGCCTTTAGGTGTTTTGGAAGATTCTTCATGCTATTTTCTGTGCTTGGTCTTTTAAATTTCATGTGAAGTTGTCAGTTTAACTGATTTAAATGAAAATGTGACACTCAAATAATTGTAAATCAATTGGAGACGACTGATGAAAAATAACATGGAGTAAGAAAGGCAAATTGATTAGATGAAGAAACAAGGATTTTCCCATTCAGAAAAAGCTAACATCCCTATAACAAAAGCTGCAGGCATTGCAGCAATAACATATGAGTAACTCAGAACTTATTCACCATTTCAAAGTTTCTATGAACGGAAGTCTTTTGATACTCATGAAATTCCCTCAGAAGAAAATCATACCCATCTAAGAAGAAATATTAGCATTCTATCATCAACTGATATCCCACAGCCCACCTTTGTACCTTGTTTTTGGGGACATTTTTCTCTAGTAACCTGAGATTTTTTTTTTTTGGGGGGGGGTTGGGTTTTTGGGTTTGTTTTGGTTTGGTTTGGTTTTGTTTTGTTTGTTTGTTTGTTTGTTGCTTGTTTTTTTGGGGTTTTTTGCTTATATGATATTGTCTTGGAAATTATCTGGATCACAAAGAATTCAGGTTTTCCTCAATACATATGTTTCCATAAAGGAAACAAAACAAAACAAAACAAAACAAAACAAAACAAAACAAAGATTCTCCATCTTATTCAAAAACACGAAAAATTTCATCCAATTAAATGGACTTATTTCTGCTTATTTGACATTTTTCATTGTATTAATTTTTCATTTACTTCCAACTCTGCTTATGTTGCCTTACATCAACTAAAGCTTTACAACATGTTTCATCAGGCAAGAAAATGAAAGCAAGTAATTGTTTCTAAACTATTTTCTGTTCAATTCTAGTTAAAACCAGATTTTTTTTCCCTAGATAACTGGCCTAAGAAGTTGCAGTAATTGAGTTACTGCTAAGTAGTATTTGTAGACACCAACAGCAAGCTGTCTTATCCACAGTTATTCTGTACCTCCAGGGCAAAAGAATGATTTATCTGAGTTATGTGTGGTTTCATGACTATTGAATAATTTCACAAGTTCTTCATATATGTTCCATTATGCTATGAAACACACAAGAAATCTTTATATGTGTATATGTTTTTATTTACACTTATTCTTGTATTTGTCATTAGAAGTATATTATTTGCATTGACATTAATATTAAAATTCATATTCATTACTAGATCTGTATTTTTAAATATTTACATATGGTCTGAAGTAAAAATTAAAAGGTTTGCTGTAGAAAAGTTTATATCTCAAGTAAGAAACTTTGGGCAAGCCTGTACATAGTTTAAACCAAGATAACCCACCAAAGAATGATACTTCTTCAGTATGATACTGATTGACAGTACCTAAGCAGCTGGTTCCATGTGTTGAAATAATTACTTGTTTTTAGCATTCTGGTGTCACAGGAATAGCAGACTGAAGAAGATCCAAACCCATTTTCATCTCCCTTTCTTTAAAGCAGACTGTACTGTTGGCTACTTAATAATAAAATGCTTAAAATGTTTTTAAAAAATGTTTTATAAAAAAATAGCAAGCATAGAATGACACAGCTTTGTGTGGCTTTGGGGAATTTCTAATCTAAAACTAGTATCTCATCAGTATTTAGCAGCTCTTGATAGGTTTCCACTTATTTATGTTAAATTGTTTTTGAATTCACTTAACTTTTGGTGTCCCATCTATCCTATGAGTTCCAAAATGTAGTCATACATTAAACAAAAAAATATATTTCTTTGCTGTTTTAAGTCTATTAGCTTACAGTTTCACCTAATGGTTCTCATAGTTGTTTATGTTATGTAAAATAGTGCCTTGTTCTGTTTTTCTTCTCAAATAATTCTTTGGGGTTTGTACTTGGTCGGTTTTGGGTGATCTCAGGGAATAGTGAACTGACATTTTCGTAGGTGTATCCAGAGTAGATGCAAATATATTTTCTGGATTAACGATGCCTGGTTTAGAAACTTTCAGTTTGTAGACAGTGAGAATTTCTGTTTGTCTTTTTCCTATGTGCACAGCTTTTTATGTGTTGCTTCTCTTTTTATCAACCAGTTACTTGTGCAAGTAACTTTTGCAACCTTTCATAAATAGTGGGACTTTTATTTTTAAAACATTTTCACCCACCGTTTTCCTATCCCTTATATATTTATTAGTCCCCTGTTCCTTCAGGTATTTAGAAATCCACAGGTGGAAGTTTCTCTTTTTATTATCCACATTTATTTTATAGAGAATCTTGTCAAAGTTTTTGAAAATCCAGGCACAGTGTGTCAATCAGATAAAGATCACCCTTGCCTGTATACTTACTTATTGTAAAACCTTTAAAGAGCCAGAATCTACTTTACAAAATTTATTTTTATTCCCACCCCCATGTTATATTTACCTATGTGTCTATGAATCCTATTCTACCAATCTACCTGCAAAGAATCAGGCACACGATTTCTTAATTTCCTGCATCTGTCCTGTGTCTCCTCTGCCAAGTTCCTGTAAAGATCTTTTATAAAAAACATAAAATTTCCTAACTCTATTCTTCTTATACAGAAGCTGACTTAAGCAATTGTGTAAGATCTATGATCAAATTACAAGGTCATATATGAGTCATTTAGAAACCCCAGAGTGTATACCATCTTGTCTCGGCAATTTGTTACTATTCATTTATCTATTTGGTCTAAAATCACTTCTATTGACACTTTAATTTAAGATAGCTCCTCCAGTACATTTTTTGCAAAGAAAACAGACACTGTGAGAACCTTTCTAAACTCCTCAGAGGTGAGGAGCTTAGAAAGGTATCAATGTGAAGAACACATTTAATTTTTCTAACATGGTCTTATCTTCTTTGCATTCTCCTATTACTCTTCCATCACCTATCAGCTCTGCAGGCTTTCTGGCAGATATTCTGCTTCTAATAGGTTGGAAAAAAGGCTTATTATTAGTTTTCATGCCCTTCACAAGCTTGTTCTCTAAATCTTTTTTTGATCTTAGCTTGATTCTACATTAAGGTTTTCAGCACTCATGACACTTAGGTCTTCCTTACCCAGCCAAAAATTCTACTTTATGAAGATTAAGCTTTTAATTTAAAGAGATTTTTTTTTTTTGCTTACCAATACCGTAAGTTTGTTTATCACGGTGGACTTAAAAAAATGTTCATAATATATTTACTACTTTAACTTTTTAGCTGCTCCTTTTAGGTTCTTGGGGTTTTTTTCTAGTATCATTAATTTTTATGGAGGTCTTCTTGTTTATAGATTTGTGTATGTACATTTTTAAATTATTTTTTAATTTCTGTAAGGAAGAAGAATTTGAATGTACTTTAGTCAGTATGGACATTCAGTAATAAAAATGTCAGTATGTTCTTATGCTCTGTTTGGAATGATCTAAAAAAGTAACTATTCCAAGAGGCAATCATTATAATATCTAAAATTAGTTTTTAGAACATCTCCCAAAATTTCTGTTTACAAATATTCATCAAAATAATTGAATTCATTAGTATTTCTGCCATTATAATGTCTCTTATCTCCCTTGGCATGTCCCAGTTAACACCTATTTTATTCAGGTGATTAATACCTCAAGCTTCCTACAATAGTCTTTCTATTTAGGCATGAAGAATTCAAATCAGAGGGTATGTTTCTCCTTGCTACAGGTAATTTGTTCATCTTGTTTGACTCTATCTGCACCTGTATCACTGAACAATCTTGGGCCTCAAGTCAGGACATGCAGAGAAGGCTGTGATTACACTGCTTGAAATCAGTCCTCTTCACAGAAAAATGTTTGCAACTTGATCAAGGTCTCTTCTGAACCCTGTGTTCTAGTCTTAAAATGTAGTTTCTGGTTTTCTGCATAATTTTTCAGCTCAAAGTACCTGAGCTGGAGACTGTGATGGCTCTTCTGCAATACGTCAAAATGGGTGATGGAAGAGAACACAGTGTGGGTGGACTTTCCACTTGGAAAAAAAAAGACATCTGGTAGTTGACACTGTACATGAAGAGCATAAAAACTCTTCCATGAACTAGGGAGCAGTGAGGTTCTCCAGGGTAAATACACCTCTCTGTCTCTTCAGGTACAGTAACACTCACCTGCCAGTATCTAATTTGCAACCTGATGCTGCATTATCTCACATAGTATTTTCATGTCCATCATGGGGGTTTTTCACCTCTTAATTCTAAACTTGGTGGAAAGAATACATTTAACTAGGATGTGACTGCTTATTTTTAAGTTGTTCTGACTAATTATGATTTAATTCAATTGAGACTCTTCACAGCTTCTTACCTATATCTTCTCTATATGTAGGTCCCCCAAATATCATGCCTCCTGCAAGACAGATGTATTGTACTGTAAAGACTAAAGGTAATTTAAGTAATTTCAAACGTCTCAACTTTTTCCACATAGTTTTATCAGATGTTGTACAATTTGTCTCCAATGACCACAGCCTGAACCACTGTTTTTAGACTAAAGCACAGGACTAAAAGTGCTCATTGTGACTGGAAAAAATGAAACTCTTTTCAGTGTTGTTTTCCCTAATAGTACTAGAATATATATTTTCAATATAAATGTGATATTTGCTATGACTAAGAATGGGATTGTTTCAAAGGGAAACTTCAGCTGTTCATTAACAATTGGAGTTTCTGCCAGAGACATCAATATCTGCTTCACTGGCATGCAAATACAGCTAAAAAGGGTACATTTAACAGGTAAAAGTTGATTGTGACCTGGGAATGCTTAAATGGTTTTGTGCCTTGGTACCTGAGAAATCCATTTTCTCCCACGTTTTTTTCATTGTTAGAAACATCTTACTTGGAAGAAGAGAGCAGTACCCATCCTGATACAGCTTCCTTTCAGGTAATTGTAGAGAGTGATAAGCTCTGAGTGTGAGCCTCCTCCAGGCTAAACAACCCCAGCTCCTCAGCTGCTCCTCATAAGACAACTTGTAGGTCATCAAGTAGAAGATAATGATCCTCTTTTGTGTAACAACGTCCTTATTTTCTTTTTTTTTCTTTTTTTTTTTTTTTGTAATTTGTTAGGTGGCTTGGACTAAGTTAGGGTAGCATAGAAGGAAAATCTATAAACCAGTAGGTTTTGTACGTTTAAGAAAAAAATTTCTTGTGTTGGTAGGCAAACTTCTCAAAGCAATTATTTGTGAAAGATGCTTTTGCTATACATCATCTGATGAAAATGTCAAAGATCCTGCAGCTGTGCACATATACCTGCATGTGTTTCTTTTGGCTCTATGAATTTTAGAGAATTTATGCAATCAGTATGTGTGTCCCTATGCTTTTTTTTTAGTGGACATTTCCCTTATTTTGCTTTTCAGACCTTTGTCCAATAGTGAGTATTATAATTGTATAATTATTTATAATAATTAACTAATATAATAGCAGGTATACATGAGAGATGAGTCTTTAGTGAAATAAACAGACACACACAGAAAAAGCATCCATTCTAATATTAGTTGCATTGAGAAAAAGAAAAAGACTTTTGCTAACATTAACACAACTAATTCTGCATTGATGTACACTAAAGAAACAATATTGGAACCTACAGAAAAACTGGCAGAAAAGCCCTAAACTGCTTCATTCACATCTTACTTCTGCACATCTCCTGATTTACTGACTGTGTAACAAAGACATTTCACTCCTAAGATTGTGAGTGTTTCTACATGACTTATCATTAGGAGACTATATTGTCATCTTCCTCTTACTGAAACTGTATGACTGAGATCAGAGAGGAAGCTTTCTGCACTCTTTTATATAGCTGGTAAAAAGATTGTGCTGAAAACCTATTTCTGTAGACCTAAATAAAATTAATGACTAAAGTAAATAAAACAGGGAAAGTAAACTGGAAATGTAGACTTACTGAAATTCACACATTAAATAGTAAAACAATATGCCACACAAAATTATATTAGGAGGTGCCCTGCTAATAATTTTATAACTGGAGTATATTATAAGACAATGTTAAACCAGACAAATATGGTTTTTCTCCAAAAGTCGAGCTTTATTTATTTTTTAATAACTTACTCAGGACCAATTCTTGGTTATTGTCAGTTGTGGCATGTTCTAATACATGTTTAAAATTGCTATCTGACAGATTTTTCTTCTTAACATATCTGCTTGTTGTTGTACCACATCTCCTCAAATGGCCAGTCCTTCAATAAAATTTGAGGGTGAGAAAGAAGCATCAGAAGGAATATAGTGCAGCTTACAGGCTTATTTCAAATATAGAGTTTGGAATAAATTGGTATAAATATTTATTATCTGGGATCCCCTAGGACAGCCTACATAGATATGGTTCACATAAAGGTTATCCCAGCCATGCCAGACAACAACAGTGAAAACGAAGCAGTAGAAACAGCTGACATTAAGAACCCATTGCTAATTTAACAGTATTTATTACTAATTAACCAGAAATTTATGTACTCATGGTTAATGCACACATGTGGTTATCTATCTATAAATTTGCACTTCTTTGAATATCAATTTTTGTTTTTTCATTCTTTCCAGTATTTTTTCCTTATTTCCAACATGCAATTCATTTATATTATTATTGTATCTTTACTGTTTTCTACTCTTTTTTTCTACTCTTTTTTTTGTTTACTTTTTAATTGTAAGGCCTTCTTCTCTGTCAGTTACAGAGAATTTAGTCTTCTCCTATACGTTTTTTCTAGCTTACAATAACATTGTCACTTAATCATCTGCACTCAAGTGCATGTTCTCACATTCTTTCTCTCTTTCCTCCTTATCCATAAACATTGGCTCATTATTTTTTATGTTTTCTATATCAATCAATAAGAATAATAGTCCTTGCCATCCTAATATCTCTTCATATATTGATAGATTATCTTAGATAATATATAACCCCTATACATTATATATATGTATAATAACCCCTATAACCTTTTCTATTTCCTCTTTATCTTTTTTTTTTAAGTGGAACCAAAAACTGAATGCAGTACTCTGTCTAAAGCTTGATCAGCACCAAACAGTTAATTATCAAATCAGTTTCCTGTTGTACATACAGTACTACTTTGCAATATTCATGAGTTTGTAATGTTATCAGACAGTTCATTCACATGTAGTTAATCATGGGCCTGGTCTTCCTTTGTGCTGGTAATGTTGATCAAATACATAAATTTTTAAATTATTTTTCTTATTTATGTAAAACAAGTTCAAATTTATATAACTAGAGATTAAAATTGATCATCCCTTTCCTAGCAGCATCACTTATATACTACAAACTCATCAGGTCAAAAAAACAAGTGCATCTGTAATGTGCATTCTGCACCAGAAGAGCCTCAGAAGGATAGGAATTATTGTGAAAGGAAGTTCTCCCCAATCTGCCTGCATTCCAGGATATAATTCATTGTGAAACACATTGTTCCCCCAAAAAAATATTAAACAGTCCTGTGAGTTTTGGATTCAACCCAAGCTTTGAATGGAAGATTCTTGTTTGGGGAAACGAAGCATTCTGACTGACGCAGCCCAGGCAAAATAATCTTTCCTTCTTATGACATTGCTGACAATTAAAAGAGTAGGTAAAACTGTTGCAAGGATTTGTCCTGTCTGTTTTCTGTTTGTTTTGTTTTTTTTAAGATTTGTGGCAGCATTTATAAATACTCAAGAAAAGGTAACTTACTTTTATTTTTTAATCTTCTGGGTTTGGGAGGTTTTTTTGTGTTTTACAGTTGTTATTATTATTATTACTACTACTACTATTACTTTTATTACCATGTTTTCTATTTTTTTTCCAAGAACATAGTGTAAATATTAAACAGAATTATCATGACCTAAAGCAGTCTGTTGGTGACCCTTGATGCTTCACCCTAACACAAAACTGAATTATTAATATTTGCTCTGTGGGTTGCTCTTCTCCTTTTTTCCTTCCTCTTTTTCCTTTTTCTCCTCTTCAGCATTTTACTTATTTAGCAGTGATTACATTTAATCAACATTTCTCTAGCTTCTTTATGAGAATGTCATGTGGAACTGTATCAAATTTTTATTAAAATCAAGACACAGTATGTCCACAGCATTCCTTTTATCCACTAAGCTTGTTATCCTATCAGTGAAGGAAATGAGGTTAGTTCAGCATGATTTGTTTTTGATGAGTCCATGTTGCCTAATACTTACAAGTTATTTTCCTCCAGATGCTTACAAGTTATCTAGTTTATTAATTGTTCTAGCAATTTATCAGGTATTGAGAATTTACTAATCAGTCAGTAAAGTTTCATCAAATAGCATGAAGATAACTGCGTGTCTTGAACATATTGTAAATAGGGATTTATAGGAATGCTTTGTTGTCTAATTCTTTATCTAGATTAAGAGGGTTTTCTTTATTTTCAAAGTTGGAGATTATTTTAGACTAAAAGGGTATTTTTTACCTTGTGTAATAACGGAATAAAATAACATATGTCACAGAAAAGATCCTTAAGTTAACTCTTATTGTAATACTTTGACTGTATCCCACACCACCCGTATGAGACCTGTCTGCATTTCAGCTACTATGTCATTGTCTTAGCCTGTTGCTGAAGTTTTCTGTGACAACTGAGTTATGAGATGAACTGTGCCCTAGAATGCTCTACAGCAACTGAGGTGGGATCCAGCCTAACCTAGTCAGATGTGAACAGTTACTTCTGTTCTCCTTCTGAATTTCTAGTCCCTCCACTCAAAAGCTGAATTAAGTTTCACATAGGGAGATTTCTCCTGTGTAGCTCCAGCATCAGAGTTAACATTGAATCTGTGCTTTTCTCCTTCACTAATTCCAGAATATTGGGAACCCGAGTATATAATTCATTCACTCCTAGTTGGCAGTCAGATGGAATGCTATGGTTTCTACCAGTAATCAAAAAATCATTATTAAAGGGAATTGGGATTATTTCCTTAATTCCACTATTATCAATTGCTTGATGAGATCTCTAGGTCCTGATTTAAGTAACATTTAATTAGCACAGTTGCAGAGAGGTAAAACATTTTTAAATGAAAGTAAATTAAATTGCATCTGTTCAAGTTACCAGTGATTTTGTCTTTGTCTAGATTTTCCTAGTATAATTAGTCAAAGCAGGTTTTAACCATAGGAAGAACAAGGAATATTTCCATGCTATTGGTAAAACAAAGTGAGTGATGTTTTCAGTCCTCCTAATATTTAACAAGATTTGACAAACAAAATCTTGCTCTCTCTTTATCCGAATACTCTAATGTGAAAACTACTGAAAAACAAGTAAGTGTTAAATAGAGATATAGTCAATCTCTTGGCCCACAAATGCGTTAAGAAGAAATATTATAGGAAAAGTATGACACTTAATGTAGTAAGACAAGCTTCCACGTTTTGGAAGCAAGGCTGGACAAGCTGAAGAAAAATCTAGGGCTTAAGGATGCAATAGTCT
This sequence comes from Alaudala cheleensis, assembly GCA_013398995.1. Lineage (NCBI taxonomy): Eukaryota > Metazoa > Chordata > Aves > Passeriformes > Alaudidae > Alaudala > Alaudala cheleensis. The sequence continues at coordinate 349,648 of VWYE01017809.1, forward strand.
CAGAAAAGCATTTTTGTTTCCACTTTTTCTGGCAAAGCCAAGACGAACTTTTTTTCACTTTTCCTTTTTCTTCCTTCTGCCCTAGAACAAGCTGAGAAGAGCAATGCAAAGAAACATCTCTGTTGGATTTTAAGACAAAGCTCGTCTAATATGACCAGGCTTTCATATTCCTCATATCATGGGAGAAATATTCTTCAAGTGGCAATGCCCTTGCTAAGGAATTCTACTTACTGAGGCCATGCTCTACTGCATGTACAGTACACAGCAATATTTGAAAATGTGTCTGTAATACTTTGTTGAGCAAGTAAAGATGCATACTTTAAAAAATGCAAACACTTCACAGGAAACACAAAAGACCACACTAATCTTCACCTTCCAAGTAATACATTTTCTGATGAAATTACCTTCTCACTAGTCTGATCAGAAAGTCAAGTTGACAGAATCACAGAATGAGCTGATTGGTAGGGGCCCACAAGGATTATTGAGTCCTGGCCCTGAAGAGCACCATCCCTGAGTCACACCATGGGCCTGAGAGCATTGTCCAAATGCTACTTAAACTCTGTCAGGCTTGGTGCTGTGACCACTTCCCTGGGGATCCTGTTTCAGTGCCTAACCACCCTCCGTGTGAAGAACTTTTTCATAATACCCAACCTAAACCTTCCTTGACTCAGCTTCAGTCCATTCCCTCAGGTCCTGTCACTGGTCACTACAGAGAAGAGGTCAGTGTCTGTCCCTCCTCTTCCCCTCACAAGAAAGTTGAGTACTTTATTGAGGTCTCCCCTCAATCTCCTCTTCTTCAGGCTGAACAGACCAAGTGACCTCAGCCTTTCCTCACACAGCTTCCCCTAAAAGCCCTTCACCATCCTCATTGCACTACTTTCAATGCTCTCTAATAGCTTAGCATCTTTTCATGTATTGTGGCACCCAAAACTGCCCTCAACACTCAAGGTGAGGCTGTCCCAGTGCAGAGCAGTGCAGGACAATCTTCTCCCTTGCCCAACTGGCAATGCTGCGCCTGATGTACCCCAGGACAGCTCCTGGCTGCCAGGGCACTGCTGACTCTGTTCAATTTGCCATAGACCAGGACTCCAGAGTCTCTGCTCTACATTCCCCAGTCTGTCCATACATACAGGATTGCCCCATTGATAAGTCTCCAAGTGCAGAATCCAACACTTGCTGAACTTCATATGGTTGGTGATTACCCAGCCCTCTGATTAGTGGAAGTCTCTGTGCAGCACCTCCTTGCCTTCAAAGGACTCAGAAGTTCTCCCAGTTTTGTATCATCTATGAACTTGCTTAGTATTCCTTCCAGTCCTGATTCCAGGTCATTAATTAAGGTGTTGAAGAGCACAGGACCTAAGATGGGGCCCTGCAACACCCCCCTTAGCCCAGAGGATTGAACAGCAAACTAAAAACAAAGGAAAAAAAAAAAAAAGACAAAAGTTTTCTGTGCTTTCTCAGGCACATTAAAAAGCATGATATCCTTTAATTTTTAAGGGACAGCTTCCTGTGGCAAGCTCTGGCCTATGCAGTTCTATTCTGTGTTATAATTTTAATTGCTGTANCCTGCGCCAAGAGTAATGAACAAAAAAAAAAAAAAAAAAAAAAAAAAAAAAGACAAAAGTTTTCTGTGCTTTCTCAGGCACATTAAAAAGCATGATATCCTTTAATTTTTAAGGGACAGCTTCCTGTGGCAAGCTCTGGCCTATGCAGTTCTATTCTGTGTTATAATTTTAATTGCTGTAAAAAATTTGGGGATATTTGGATCCATTCTGTATGTGTATACACACATACACACACACATTTATATATAAAATACACATATAGATACAGAGATATATGTAGTTATATATGTACCCATGGATACACATACAAAATGTAAGTATGTCCACTATTCATCTAGATTTATAGAAAAAAAAATTCCTGTAAATTGTCTTTTTGCCATTCCTATGAAATAAGTTTATGAAGGAGAACTGTTAGCAGCAAGTCTCAGCCTGCTCTAAATTTACAGCTTACCTAGGATGTGTTCCATGAACTTCTGATGTAACTCTGGGGCAAATATGTCCCCAGTTTTTTTGAAAAATGATATATGGATTTCTTTTTTATTTATAATTTTTAAAACTTAAGGACCATTCAGGATTGTAAGATCCATCAGTGTGAAAAGATAGAAAAATACAAGCGGCGAAAACGAGGCTTTGAATGCCAACCTAGCACAAAAATTTTACCTCATAATTTCATGCTAAAAGGTAAAAATAAGCTATTCCCAAGCTTGTCTTCCACCTTGATTTACCTTCTCCTTTTTGATTTGCTCCTGAGGGTAAAAGACAGGGAGGAAAATGTCATGCCAGCTCAGTGTATACTCCAAACCTATCTCTTTTTAACATGCACCAAAGACTAGAGACGGATCCAGATACAAAGTTGAAAACACCTTACATCAGTTCCTTTACCAACACAAGCTCCATGCAAGAGATGAGTTTGGCTTGAGGAATAGCTTTTTCTCATTTATTTTTTAGGCCGGTATCCAGCTTCTATTTGTTAAATTTCCTCTACTTCCACTGATAAGCATTGATCCTGTCATTTACTTATCAAGACAAAAAGACTTGAAAATTGTTCTTTAAGAGAGCTGATTCCTCTCTCTAATACAAAACAGCTGGTAGCTTCTGTTGCCACAGAGTATGAAATGTTATGAACTGAAAATTAAGGTACTGGCAAAGAGTGTCTGTGACAATTAGCATTGCAGTTCTCCAAGGATGGAATGATGGAAAGTTTGGCAAGACTGCATCCTCAAAACAAACAAACAAACAAAAAAAACAAAAAAAAGAGATTGTTATAGCAAGAAACATATTGAGGAAGAAAAATAAATGTGAAAAATTGAAAAAGAATATTAATGTAATATACAGGAACTAAGAATGATTTAAATTTTATCTAGGCTAAGCAACCTTTCATTCCTTATTAGCTACTTGGGATCTACCACAAGACTTGTGATCTTCTTTTCAGTCTGATGAATAGTTTCATATCCTCAGCCAATTTACAACTTCTTCTCATGTTGATAGATGTCTAGATACTTAAAGTCAGCAACGCATAAAATTTGCCTATAGATGTCGATGCGTCATAAATCCTTTAATGCGTATATTTCTCTGTAACCATTTTGAGGCTATAAAAAAGAAGATATATTAGCATATCCCTGTGCAGAGAAAAAACATCGCTGGAATGAAGAGTTGTTTGCTGCTGGATACGTAAGAGACAAAACAGTATTTTTTCTGCCATAGAAACACTGCCATGTTCTAGAATGGAGAGAAGAGCGTACACATTTTATTCAGACAAAATTTTCATACGCTTCCATGTGTTTTTATGATTATACAGTAAAATGTATAAAATTAAATTACTGTTATGTCAGTCTTTAAAATGGGAAGTTTAATCTGACAAAATACAGGTGCACACAGTGGGATCACCTCCTGAAGCCTTTTCGATCAATGCATAGAACTGGAATGCTTTCATCAACTAAAAGAATCATAAAGCAGCCCAAGTTGGAAAGGACTCTGCAAGATCATCTGGTCCAACCTTTGATATGTAACTTCTTTCATCTTAAACCAGATGACTAAAGTAAGTCAGATGAATTACGTCTTATAAAGGCCTGTTATTCTCCACAGCAGTACTGGATGCCAACATAACTGGTATCTACACCCTCTGAGACCATGATAGCTTTAATAGTACCAAAAAAAGATTTTAACTGCAGAAATTCATATTCTATTTCCATTAACATAAATATCCATAATTAATGCCTCTTCCAACTTAACTGAAAAGTCAATTTGTTATTTTTCAAGTTTTTTAATGCTTATTAAAAAAAAAACTTTTTTTAAGGCAACAGTTATCTGTGCTAGAAGTTCTCAAAACAGGAAGTTCCCATGGCAATTTTTTTAAGCATTTAAAGTTCATTTTCCGTGTGAAAAGCCTATTTGAGTATTTTTAATGTTATAATAAGTTTTCCCAACAGAAAACGAAGCTTTTAAGCCTTGCTAAAACATTAATTGGGGCTTTCTCGTCTATTGAGTCCAAAATTTAGATGAAGAATTTGATTCTCCATGGTCTCATATGTTAAACCTTACAGTTCCAGTGGAGTGCCTTTATACTTTTCACATATTGCTACATGTTCCATATATTCTTTAGGGCCACTTCTCACTACCAAAAATAAAAAATACCCAAATACTCATATTTGCTTACTATTGCTTAAGTCAGTATAAAGTATTGTAGAAGACAAATGTACAATCTCACAGGATCTTTGAATTTCTTTTAAAAACTTCAAAAGATGTAAAATGGAAAACAATCATGTCCTAAGACAATAAATCTGAATCTGGCTTCACTTATATCTCTGATCTCAGCATAAATACTCTTTCTCTGCATAAGTGTCACTGAGAGGAAATTCACATATTTTAATACCAACTTGAAAAGCAGCAGATCTGTGAAGGTGTTGACTACTGCAGATGCACAGACAGCCTTCTAATTATGCCACATTAGCTAAAGAATTGTGCTAAGAAGATGAAAAAGATTATTTCATTAGTCATCCCATTCTCACTGCTGCCCTACACTAGAATCTGTGAAGAAGGAAGACGTCTTCAAGTGAGTGTGTCAGTTTTCTACTTGTGGTTCATTATCCCTGGTGGTCCTAGATGAGCTTCTTAGAAAAACAAGACAAATGGCTGGGAAGACCAGTTCTGCATATTCTCTCCAGGAATAAAATATACTTCTAAATTGATTATGTCACCCATAATCAATTTAAAAAGTTTTAAAATTCCTGACATATAATGATGTTCAGCAAGGCAGTCGCAGTGCTGTGTGCATATTTACAATTTATGATGTGCTTTCCCCTAAATCCAAATCCTAATCAGCCACAATGCCTGATATTGGCATATCCTCAGTCTCTATTTAGACTCTTTCCCACTGTGTCTATTAATAAAGCAAAATCAAGTATAGAAGGAATGCTATATAGTCCATGCTATGTCTCTAGGAGATGTGCCTTCAGCTGCAGTGCCCCAAAGGGTCCCCTTATGGCAGTACTGAGACTACGAGGGTTGTACAGCACTTGGCTGAGGAACTCAGGTGTTCACAGTGCTGCTGTTCATCCCCAGTAACAAGTATGATACAATGCACAAACCTTACATGATGTTGGAAAAAACTTGCACTTCTTGGATGTAGATTCCCCACTTATATTGAATTATTTATGCAACTAGGACTCCTATAACCAGTTAGGGCTTTAGGCAGAAGTCAGAAAAGTTAAGTTTAGCATCTAGTTAAATCATTATTTGTCTGCCGCACTGTCTAGGTTTTGAAGCATTGAGTAAAAGACTAATATTGCTTTCAAAACTAAATTTTTTACATTGCCCATCCAGAATCACAAGCTAGCATTGTGAAAGGGGAGAAGATTGTTTCCTGCCCCAAAAGGGCAAGTTACACTTTTTTTTAAACACTTCACTGTTAGAAAAGTCCTCCTGTCCCTCACCCTCCTGCGGCTGGTGTTGTCCTGGCTAGAGTGTGTGTGTGTGTCCAGCCAGCTTCTTCCTCTCAGGGAATGTCCAGCCGTCCCGTCCGTGCGTGCGTGCTTGCAGGAAGGAGGGAAGGGGGAGATTTCTAACATAAGTAAGGTTTCTCTGAAGAAAGGATAAAGGGACACTGGCTTCCAGAGAACAGACGGTTTATTCCAACTGCTGTGCTCCAACAGCAAGGAGGCCAGCTGGGGAAGCATTCTTATAACCTTGGTCCGGGGCGTGGCTACCACAGGACTGTCCAATCAGGTACAGAGGAGTCGGGGAGTGACAGCATTACAGCATCCAATAGCTTTTGGGCATTTACGCATATTCATGTCCTCATTAAACTTTCCCACTTCCCCAGGTAAGATGGAGAGCCCATGCTGTCACCACTCCGGGCAGCCACACTTCACATCTAAGTAATTCATCTTTCTGACCCTAAGATGTGAAGCTCCTCATGAAGACTGAGAAAAACCAATAGGGAGTAAACAACTGATAGGTAAAATGAGATTAATCCCTTAAAAGAAAAAGGTCTTTTCATTGTTTTTGATATTAGAAAGCTTTGCAAACTATTTAGATCCCATTTCTCTCACTGTACTGAACAGGAGAATTCAATTATTTTGGAAAACATGACTTTATCTCACCTCCCTCTTTTTTAAGAATAGAAGATTTTTTTTCCCATGTGTATTCTTTCCCAGTGAGATAAGAATTTATGATGGAAAGTTTTGAAATTGACTTCTTTCCATGAGACTGGTGATGAATATACATGTCTATATGCCTAATGGCTAATGATACAAATATGCATTTGATTCTTCACTCCTTTGCATCAAATTTTATGAATAAGATTTTTTAAAATAAAGAGCATTGTGACAACATAAAAATGACAGGGCAGAGAATAATAATCTTACTCACTCTACTAAAGAACTGTAATATGTTACAATTATGATTTATGAGCTTGTCTACTGACTTTTGTACTGGTTCAAGTGGTAAAAGACAGTGAAGGACAAAGCAGAATTAGGACGTGGTCTAGGGAGCAGCTGTCTTGTGTTCATCTATTTCTTGCTGAACTAAAACAGGAAAGAATTTTTACGTTGTTTCAGGGATCTTGTTTGGAATAATGTCATGAAGGAGCATCTAAATCCTCTCTTATTTTTAAGTCATTTAAAATATCAGCACACTGAATTATTCTTTCTGATCCAGATTGCTAAGGCTTTCCTTTAACCAGCCTTGCTTTTTGTTCTACTTCATCTCAGTTTCCCTTTCACACCTGCTGCAAGATCAATCTCAAATCACACAAACTTCAGCAGAATGCCTATAGAGAGTTAAATGAGTTGAATATGTGTTTCAAGACTTGTAAATTTTTTTTGCCACACTGTAAAGTATTAGCTAAGAAGGATTGCAAATGTTGTGGTCCTTTTTTTAAAGATTTTTTTTATGTTGTTGCATCAGAGTTCTAGCTCTAGATGAGCAACCAAATTACCTCATTGTGATGACCCCTTCTGTCACAGCCTTTGCCGCTTGCCATGGTTATTACTCAGGAAGTCTCAATTCAAATGTCTGCTCAAACTCCTCAGTTCAGGCATCTCTTCTATTAATTAATTATTATATTTCTCTGGTGCCTTCCCAAGAAAAAGGCAGAAAGTATTCCAAACAAAAAGCTGTGACAACAGAAGTATATTGATAAATAATCTGTGGATAGAATTGTTGTGAGATCTAAAATTCCTTTATGGGGCAGATACATGAATATTCATTAAGGGTGATTTTCTCTCACTTCACTTTGACATTTTCTTGCCTGAAAAATAGTCATCTCACCCAAGTGGGATGACTCAGTGTGTCATGGATTTAAAAACAATCTGTCTTTTCATATAAACACCCAAAGGAATAAAAATGGATTGGCTGGATAAATTGTTTGGACTTGAGGGAGAAAGGCTTACCCCATCCACCAATTTCGAGGACAGAGGCAGAAATTATGGCATTATTTTGAAAAATCTTACCCTTTATAGTTAACATTTTTCAGTTTTAAAATATCTATTGTTTAAGAGAGATACCAAAGTAAAGGAACCAGTTTAAAAATTATGATTATATATATCCCACAGAGATATGACAAACTATGAAAAGTAAGAACAGTTTATTGTACTATGGATCAGCTAGGTGCAGCCAAGGTACTGACGTGCATTACCAAAAACTGGTGGTGGCATTGTCATGATGATCATTACTATAGGTATTTAATCACACTTGTAGAAGCAAGCATATATATATAACTGTTTCTTTGTATATAGGTAAATGATGACCTAGTGTATTTGATCAGGAAATATAAAAAGAAATACTGAGATCCAGTATTTTATTGTTAATTTATTTATTTATTGTTAAGACAGCTGATTTTTGACTTCACTATTAGATGTAGTATGCAATCAAAAAAAACCAAAAAACCAACAAAAAAACCCACACAAAGAATCCCCTTTGCTGAGTAAGCCAGGAATTTTCACATATCTCTATTCCAGTGGTTTCTAAGATATAATAACTTTTGATAATTTAGTTTAGTTGTCAACCTAAGAATAGGTTATTTTTTCACAAAACTATAAAGCACCTAAAGTGTACTAAGAAAAAGTCCCTTTTAAAAATCACTGTTCCATTTAAAGTAGAGCAGCAACTCTAGCATAATAGAGCTATTGTGTAGTGTACTTTGTCTGCAAGATCAATTCCTTCAAGAACCTGTAGCCATAGAGGCCAAAGTTTGCTTCCAGAAATCTACCTGCTCTTCTCACTGAATTATGTGTGAAAAATAATGTGCATTTTTTGGAGACTGTCATGACCCAAATAAATCAATCTTTACAATTTCTTTCATATGATGAGTCAATATGCATGAAAATTTTATGTAAGTGTATGAATAAATGGTATTGAAGCCTTTCAGGTGACCTAATGTTAGTTTAGAAAATTCTTCAGAGCCATTCCTAAATCTGCTAATTGAAAACAGAAATACTGATGGCCAGTAAAAGATCAGGGAAAAGAACTTAAGAATAAACTGTTGCTAATTACTGTTTTTTGCAGTATGATGGAAAACAAAATCCTTGTGTAGTCATGTCACTTATTTTCCTTTTATTCCTCTTTTTGTCCACTTTACTAAAATACTCCAATAATTCCAAGAGGAATTATCATGAGAAGAACCTTCAAGTTAGACTATAATCTTCCCTTGTTTAAATGAGTATTAGGAACCACAGATTCTTTTTTTTTTTTTCTTTCCAATAAAGGAAACATTTTAGCATACCAATAAAAGGAAAGAAGTTATTTAGAAATTAAGACATTTAACTAAACAAAAATACTGATATCATTTAATTTGATCTGATTAAAATAAAATTTAAAAAATATTGTAGCTTCTGCTTCTATCATTATTAAAGCCTCTATATTTTGCATATTGATCAAATCTCCTTATATTTTTTTCAATTATTACCGTTGATAAAGGAATTTAATTTTTGGAGGTTTTTCTTGCCGTCCTTTTGCTCTGCTTGTTGCTATTAATACTCAATATTTCCTATGAAACTCATACTTTCCTACATCTATTCTCAAGGTGGGACAATGTTCTAGAATATATGCACTTTCTGCTCTGATATTGTATGATTAGCTAATGGTTCATTCTCTGGGTGTTTTAATTTTTTTTTTTTCTGATGACTTCTATAAATGGCTTTAATATATCTCAGTTTGGTGTCTTCTGCTCATCATTCATTATTTTTCTGTTAAGTATCACATAGTATTTTTTATGTTGACTGCCATAGATTTGATCCAATAATATTTCTTCTTTCTTAACCTGTTGCCTACATTTCCTTATATTGCCCTCTCAGTGGTTTTACTCTACATCATTAATGCTTTCCAATCTAAAAATGTTGCTCAGTACTGTGGCTGGGATTATAATGAAATTGAAATCAGAAGGTAGTTACAATCAAACTGGCTATTTCTCTGAAAGCATAGCTGCAAGTAAGGTTGTTGAATGGCTGGAAGTGTTTTGTAATTAAGTGGTTTTGGATCTACAGAAATAATGCTGAACCTTCCCTCTTCATTCTCAGTCCTGAAATATACTGCTTTTTTAGATTAATTTCTTCAAAGGTTTATAAGGAAATATAGTCTTGATGGTTTTTTCCCAAGAAAAAACGTGGTGTTTACGCCTTGCATACTCTTAATAAGTTGAGGAAAATCTAGCTGAGGATAACATATTCTGAAAGGTAATATTTTCCCTACAAAGATCTTAAGAAGCATTTCGAGAACAGAATAGAGCTTTCCACTAATACAGACTACACCACTACTTTTATGACAAACTTCTTTGAATCATCCAATTCACACATGTGTGTCAGTATTGAGGGAAGCTAGGAAAACTACTTTAGACACCGCTCCTGGATCATTTGGATAAAACATAGACTGAGGAAAGAAGAGTACCCTGAAACATGGGGAATATAAGAAATTATTGTACTACTGACAACAGGGTTACAGAGTAGGAAAGGAGAACCAAAACAAATTGTGATGAATAAGTGGAAATGTGTGGGATTTGGTCTATTACACAAAGAATGTGTGGGGGAAAACAGGATTGAAAACAGATTTAGTAAATTCAGTGTCTTTTTCAGTCATTATCACTAACCCCTATGTTGGCCTTGGGTACTTGTAGTGTTTGAATACAAAGTAGCATTATTATTCAAATTGTTCAAAGGAAAACATTGTGCTTTCTACCTTTCTGGTTCTGAATTTCATGTTATCAGTCTTAGTGTTCTTTAGTGGTCTTGTGTTGTTCTTTTATCTCCTTGGCTTAGATGCCCTTGCTGTCTTGTATATTTTATTCAATATTAGATTGTTCTGAGAAACAGACATTTCCTGTTATAGATGCACCAGATGCCCACCGTTATTTTTTCTTCAGAATACAGCTAAGTTCTAGAATTCTAAATCAGAAATTTGAGTATCAAATTCTGGTTTACTTCTTCATTTGAATAAAAAAAAAAGGAAAAAATGGAAAAAAAAGAAAAAAAAAGCAGAACTAACCACACAAACCCCCACTATTAACCAAAATCAATTGAATTTCAAAGAGAAAAAAAAAGATCTTTCAATTCCTTTATCATCTGTTTGAATGTTTCAGAGTTTTAGTCTCAGTCGCATCTTCTCTTCCTTATCTCTTCCCACTGACTGTTCTATGAAGAGGTTGAATTCTGACATTTACTGCTTCCAGGCATAGATATGGCTTCTTCTCTGGAAATTCAACAATTTTATTAGTATGGGTCCCTTTGTTCTGTTTTGGTTTTTACATATTCTGGGTCAGGGAGGACCTCACTTGTTTGCCTACTTGTCACCAGGCTTCATCTACCAACTGCTGTGCAACAAAATTAAAAGCATCCATGCTTGCAAAAATAAATGTTTTCCTTTTAAGACATGTTTTGTATTGTATTCAGCTATGACAGTCTAGCCAGTTCCATGAGCCATTTAAGAGTTCCCATGAGCTGGAGACTAAGATATTTAAGTATCAATGTACAAACAGTTCAATCTAAGAGCCTTTAGAAACATAATTGCCCTAATAAATTGATACAGGCATTTCTTTGTCCATGATCAAATTCTGATTCTTGCAGCTCTTTTCAAAAATTAGCCTCTGTGCTTGCTGAGAAATAGGTTTATAAACGTTTCTAGAGACAAGCCATTTCTTATCACTTTTTAAAAAACATTCCTGATCATCTGCTTGACTTGGGGCAGGGGGCGGTGTGGGATTTCTGGTCTTTTGTTTCTCTTATAAATGAATTTTTTTTTTCTTTTAGTCTTTAATTTTCCTCCCAGACCCAAAGCCTGAAATCAGAAATTTGTAAGTTAATCAGACTGAAACACATATATCCATTGTGGATGGCCTTATGTTAGAATGTGTTCCAGCTCCTATATGCTGAAATATAAACTGAAAAAAAGAATACCACATCAGCAGAAATGGGGAAACTAAAGAAAAATTAATTCAGAAAAATGGCCTGGTTCTCTTGAACAGAAAAAAAAAAAAGTAACTCTTTAGTTCCACAACTGATGAATGCATTGTATGGATGAATTTGAATTCTCATTGCTCAACTCTGCTTTGTAGTTCAGACATATCTTTGAAAAAAAAAACCAAAAGCAGAAAAAAACAAAAGGAAGACAACTTAAAACATTACACTGAAAAAAGTATCTTCTCTTTCTTTTTGAACGAGTCAAGGTTATAGGAGTTTGTGAAGACAAACAGCATAATCTCCTTTCAGTAAAGAAGGTTTAGGGATGTGAACAAATAAAGAAGAAAAGGAAAATTACAATAACATAGAAAATCACAAACTTTCATTTCCAAGAGACCTTTTTTTATTTTATGCAGTAAACACGGAACAGTTTCCAAACAACTGTGTTTTTTCAAATCTCTGTTTTTCTGCTCCAAACTGAAGTAAGAAGGATTCTAAAATGTAGGCTGTCTTTCAAGTTTTACCTGCAGTGTGAGCAGTTTCATCTTTTCTATTCTGCAGTAAGAAAACAGGATTATTACCTTTCTTTACCTTGTAATTCTTTGACATAATTAAGAACCATTCTATTAACCCACTTTTTGAGAGGTGAGCTGTTCCTCAAAATGAAAGGTAAGAAAAATGAAATTAACATATGGTAATAGGTATACAATGAGTAATACATATTTTTGTGTCTTCCCTTGAAGCATTGTGGTAAAAGGTTTCTTAGGATTAGTGGTGGATTAGCCATGCTGAAAGTTAGAACGTTTTTCGGTTGAAAAATCCAAATAGCCATAAAAATAATGGATTATCTCCCCTCACGCTAGATGGAGCAATCTGGTTGATGTGGTATTCCGTCAAAGTCTAAGCATGTTCCATGAAGAAAATAGACACTGTGATGCAATATATTTAAAAAATTAAATTTAAAAATAAAAATAAAAACAAAACAAAACAACAAACTCAAAATCAAGAAGCATTTAAACATAAAGAGTTTTCTACATTTTATCCCAAAAATACTGAAAAAAATATCAGTAATTCAGTGTCAGGGAACTCAATAGCTAAAAAATAACTATTTAAGAAAAAAGAAACTGAAACTATGAACAGTTTTAAGTAACCAAATAGAAGTGTTCATCCTCTGTTCTTTCAAACTAAATCAGGATGTGACTGAAGTTTCAAAGCTTGCCATTGACTTTGTGGGGATAGGACAAGATCCTTTCTCAGTTGACATATATGCTCCAGAAAAATGACAAATTCTACAGGATCAACAACTGGAGGCTCACTGTCACACTTACACCAAGTTCAACTGTAGAACTAACCAAAAAAATTCTTGTCTCATCACAACTTGCCACATTTCTATCACCAGTGAGCATGAGTGCTAAAATGACTACTTGCCTGACTCTTGTCTTTGGAAGGGAAATGTTCATTTGCCTTTTACATCCACAGGTTTAAGCATCACACATATAAAAGAGATTTCCCTCTAACAGCACAAAAAGCAGTCCTTTTCATCCTAGATAGAGGTCTGTGTTTTAATAGTCCTTCATTCTACTGCACGTGACAGGCCAGGATGAAAGCTCTAGTAGCTGGAGAGGTAATACAACAATTGGTCAAGGGGCTCATCACTGATGTAAAAATAAAAAGTATTTGATTTGTGTATTACTCCAATTAATAGTGTAAGCTTTGTCATTCAAATGGGATTAAAGGCTGTAGAAATCTTTAGTAACTGTGCTTTAGTTTGCATAGAACTTAGTGCTGATAACAATCAAAATCCTGAGCAAAACTAACTCTGATAGTATAATGATCTTTGAACATCAGTTTATGCAAGCAACAGTTTCCAAAACCTCTTAAAATCTGCATTATTACTCCTCTTCCAGTTATGCCCTGGAGGACTAGAACAAGCTACATTTTATCTGGTGTTTTACTAGAAATCTATCTGATTTATGTAGGAATGAGAGGAAACATGTCAAATAGGTCTGTGTAGTAAAAATCACTTTTCCCTCAACATTTAAAAGAGACTGACATATAGAAAAAATAAACTAAGTAACACTAATTGTATTTAAGGAAGAATGTAAAGAATTCATTGTCGTTCCTTTGAATAATGAGTTTTAGTGAGATATCCAGTTAAAATAAAGCAATCAGAACTGAGGACTGATTTGAGCCATCTCTGTTTTAGGAACTCAGTCCAGAGGCTATAACTCTTCTGCAAAATACATGACAAGGTATCTAGTTTGGGTATATGGCCAGGCCTTTGACATGATTTTAAGATTCAGCCAGATTACATTCTGTGCTTCTGTTTTCAGGAAGAGGAAACCATGTGGACTGAAAGAGAGAAGGCAGCTGCACAATTCTCTGAACTGTTACTGCAGAATACACAGTGCAGTACCTCTATATAATGTAGTCAGGAGTTAACTCATCTGGTGCGATGGGAATATTAAGTCATCTTTAAGGCATAAAGATTTTTAGTGCATCTGATTCATAATTTTGATTTATGACTTATGCAAAAAAAATGGTCAAAAGCCAACATCTTTCTTTCTTTTGGTGAGAGAACATAACCCAAACTGCCAGTTAGTCCCAGGGAGATTTGAAAAATAGGCTGCTAGATGGAGAAGGGAAATTGAGATAATTTTGTTTAGGTACCTCACATAATAGAAAAATGAATATTTATAGTGAACTGAGGAAATCTAATTTCAGTCATAGTTTAAATAAGAAAAATCTTCCCTGCAAAATTCATCCTTGATTTAAAAAAATATCTTTGAGTAAAAAATACTTTCCCTTAAAAAAGTTCAAATTCAACAGTACATTCTCTTAGAATGAAAACATTTTATTTACTATGTTTATTACTTATTACATATATAAGCAGCTTTCTCTAGTTTTCTACTGTAAAAGTTGCCTTAACTTTTGTTCATGTTCTCTAGCCTTGGTTAATTTTTTTGCCCAGACATTGACACAGACATCAGGAGAAAGAAACAAAACAAAATTGAAAAAAAATAAACAAAATAAAAGTAGACATATGAAGATGCAAGGCCAGAAACACACAAACGTATAGCTTTCTAGCTTTCTGACTTTAAAGATGTGAAAAACAAATGGCTGAAAGAATTATAATAAGGCTGAAAATTAGAAAGAGAAAAGATGTGGCAGCGGAATCTTGAAATGAGACAAAAGAAACAAGAAAAGTAAATTTTCATAATGAAAACTAAAAGCCTTCCTTCATCTGTCTTAAAAATAGATGCCAATGTTTTGCAGATTAACTTTGGGTTTGTAATTATGGGCTTGTGGAGTAATGAATGTTGGTGAACTACACTGCTCACTTAGGGAGTGTAGCTAAATCTATGAAATAGCAGAAACAGCTGTTGCCCATTATGCTTTGCTTTTTGATGATAAGTGGTAAGAAAGGTTGGGAAAAGGTGACCATTCAGCACTTTTTATTATGAGGTAATGGCTCCAATGATGTTAGCAAAATAATTAAAACCACCATTAGTCCTATTCTCTGTGATGATACTTAATGGTATTTCCATCTCTCCCTGCTCTCCTAAAATGTTTTCACATATGGAGTAATACTGGAGGTTAGGGTACAAATGGAACAAATCACAATTAAAGAAGATTTTGTACATTACATATGCAGCCCTTATCTAAACTGAGTAATTCAGTGTTCCTACAATATATATTTAAATCAAAACTGTTACTCTTGTTCTCATAACAGGAAAAGTAAACCCTGTTCTCTGTTATATCTTTGACTGACAGTCTTTTTCCATATGTTATTCACAAAAGACTCATAAACTGTCACATAAATGTCTCCAACTTTCTTTGTCTTCTTAGTCATCCCATATGCAAGGAAAACTAAGTATGTTATTCTAATAACAAATATCCTATTATTCTGCAGGGTTGCCCTTGGGAGCTAAACTTCCACCCAGTCACTCACTTGCCTTCTCACCCCACAAGTAGGACAAAATGAAAATATATGAACAGGAATGAGAACACTTGTGGGTTAAGATTATAGTAGGGAGTTTTTTTACCAATTACTGTCTTGGGAAAAAAAACAAACCCTTGCCTTAGAAAAAGTTAATTTAATTTACTGCCAATTAATTTACACCGAATTATCACCATTCTTTCCATTTTCCCAGGTTCCTTATTCCTTCACCACTGACCGTTTTCTCTTCCTTCCTGAGCAATGCAGGGGGATGAGGAATAGAAGTTACAGTCAATCCATAGCAGTTCATGTCTGCCACTTTTTCCTCCACCCTTTTTTCCTCTTTTTCAGCATGGGTCCATGAAGAACGTCTGCTACAGCATTCTTCATGGGCTGCAGGGATTATATTTTCCTTCATGGAGCACTTCCACCTGCTCTTCCTTCTCTAACACTATTGTTCCATCCACTGTTTCTTGCCCTTTTCCCTTACCTAACCACCACACTGTGTCTGCCTCATGTCCAGAGCAATTTTAGCTTTTTTCTAAAAACTCCACCACCTTGGAGGTCTGTTTCAATTTTTGTCTGTATCCTCTGATTGGCCCTTTGGAGGCAGATGAAAAGAAACAGCCATGTCCATCACAACCTCTTCTCACAAACGCCATCCCTTCACCCCCTGCAGCTCATACCATGTTGACACCAGCACCCAGTGCAACCTTGCACTAGGCCCCATCAGATGTTTGTAATAGAGGAAGGGAAAAGAATTCACGTAAAGAGTTGAGTTACTTAAGGTTTTTAGTACCACAGAAATTGATAAAATGACTTGGAGAATGGTCAAGCTCTATCCAGAACCAGCATTTAGCCTGGGTTGAACAAAGAGCCAGTTATTTGTGTTAAATTAACATAATTAAATAAGTTCAGATTTATTTTCTTTCACATAGGCAACTGAGGGGCCTTATTCAGTTTTATAAAATTTAATAGTCTGTAAAAAGATACCTTTAGAAAGCCCAAGCACATGAGCCAGGACCCTGGACACCCCATCAGCTCGATCAGCGCTGGTGCCAGGATGGGTGACCTTTATTTTTTCCTTTCTTCCTTACTTCTTGTCTTTCTCTCTCCCTCTCTCCAATTTTCCTGTCTTTTCACTTTCACCCTGCCCCTTATTAAAAACTCATAACTGTGTGCTTATACTAGAAGATAAGGTACTAATTTGTGCCAATTTCCAAGTGAAATGGGAAACTGAAAGTTTCTGCAGACCCTCTGACTTGTAATTTCTTTTTGACCACAAGAATCTGCACATCTGAGTGTTCCCTTCTATTTCAGTGTGGGAAGCTATTTTTTTATTCAAGATTTTGGACTGGTAAATGAATTTATAGATTTTAATGAATTGTATAAATATTACTACTTGCTTGGGAAGATGGAAGAGCAAAGAACAAAGCACATGTTAATTCAGTCATCAATTCTTAAAAATCCTTTAATACTGAAATTGTGGCTTGTTTTACCTCCTTTCTCTGACTGGTGGTTAAACATAAATGGCCCTTCTCTGTAATGAATGAAACCTAACTCTAGAACAAAGGAAAAAAAACAAATACAAAAAAACCCAACCACAATAAACAGTGATCATTAAATAAACAAATCAATAAATATACAGTAAGGAGTAAGAAAATTACTTAAACTTGTGTACATATTACATATGTACACATTGTATAAATATTGTCAAAATTGTTGTGTAGAAATACAGCTTTGTGTGCATTGGCTAAAATGAAGATTTTTAACAGAATGAGTACCTAGTGTCATGGCTCCCTAATCTACAATTTAGATGACCCCAAAAATATCAGTAAGAGAGAAATAAAATATGCATCTCTCTGAAGAGATCAACTTTTTGTCACTAGAATATGCTTACTAATTTACCAGTGAGAAGTGAAGAAGGTCTTTAGGTGATCAAAATGAAGAGGGAGGCAAATAGTTGAGGTAGGCTGGATGCTGGATAATTGAGGTATCCTCTTCAGGTCCTAAAAGGCTCTGGCAGCTGTTGAACCTACAGGGAATACAAACAGTTCTTTTAGACCTGCTGGACTGGATTCTTTCCTTCTGATAATGCCAATGTTGTAAGCCTCAGGTGTAAGTGAAGTGATTCTGGAAGTCAATAGATTATATTCCAGCCAGCACTGCAATGCAAACAGACAAATCTTAACTCACTTGTCGCATTAAAATATGTGCATGACAAATCAATAAATATGAATGTGCTTAGTGAGAAATAGTTGTTCTAAACTAATTTTACAACTTATAACAGTATTAGTTTCTTTATTCCTCACACGGAGAGAATTCTATTATCTTGCTGTACCCTGAAGAAGATAGGTAGAGTTTTCAAGTAAACAATTTAGATGGGAAATAACAATTTTTCATATATTAAAAGTATAGCTTAAAAATGTTTGTAGCAATGAAGAAACTAGTCTAAATTTTAAAAATCATTTTAAAAATTAATAACAAAAAACTAGACTGTAAGTGTAGCTAGACCAAAATGCTTTATACTTGAACAAATAACTGAGTAACTGTTATTTGAAAGATCACTAGGAAAGCATTAGCCTTTAATCAGAAGTGAGAACATAGATTTATTTTTCATCTAATTAAAACTAAATAGGGAAATCAGAGATCCCTCCTTAACTCCTTGTTATGGATAAAAGGCAAGCCACCAAGTATGATGTAGTCAAGTATTTACTTGTTAGCATAAATGAAATACTAACCTTGTACCCAAAATACAAATGGTAATTATTACTAGAATCGCAATGGATGCTACTAACTCTAGAGCAAATTTTCTAATCACTTCTTCAAAAACATTCTAATGAAAGTGCTATACATGAAATTCATGATATCTTCCTGCCTTCTTTGGAACACTTCCCAATATTTCTCTGGGTCATTTAGGTGTTGCCAATAAAATATAAAAGAGCATTATGAGAAGCCACCATCACATTGCACTTATAGCTGGGAAACTTTAATCTCAGCCTTGGGGTCTGGTTAGGATTCTTTTTATATGTCTTCTTATTGCGGGTGTATTTTTCATTACCTCAAAGATGGCCTTTGAAAAATTTCATAAAAAGTTTTTAAGATAGATACTGGTACTGTACTCAAAAAGGATATGTGTACTTTTGCATGTAATGAAATAGAATAATGAAATAGCCACTTAGAATTTGAAATTTATGTATATAGGTGTATATTTATATTTATATGTAAACATAATTGGTTTTCCCTCTCTTTGTCAATTAATGGCCTCAGTTAATGATAAGAGACTAAAATAAAACACTATTGTTTGTTGTAAAGTGACTGACTGGGTTTCTTCTATGACATGTAAGTACTTACAGAGTAAAGCTAAAAAGTGATAGCCAGTAGTCAACTTGTCACTTGGCCATTTAACAATTGTTTTAACAGCTAAAACCAGCATAGGCCAAGACAAGTCCAGATAACTGCTGAGGCCCTGCAGTGTCAGGTCAATACAGCTCCTGTGGCCTTTTACTAATAATTTCACAAGTCATATTTGCTGGGCTACAGGTATATACACAAAAAGAGAGACTGCAGTGCTATGCTTTTTCTTTAAATAATTCTTAAGCAGCCAAGAAAATTTATTTACTCATGAAAGTTTCTCTATTTTATATCCATATGTAAATCTTTTATCTCACCACCTGTTCATAACCATCAAAATTCAGCTGTCTCCATAATTCATACTGGATAGGGCTCCATCTCATTCCAAGCCAAGAACGTCTACTCCTCCATTCCCACTGTTAAGTTCAATAGTACAAGAAGTGAAGAAAGCTTTGAATGTTCAGT
Organism: Alaudala cheleensis; assembly: GCA_013398995.1. Classification (NCBI taxonomy): domain Eukaryota; kingdom Metazoa; phylum Chordata; class Aves; order Passeriformes; family Alaudidae; genus Alaudala; species Alaudala cheleensis. Next base: position 368,859 of record VWYE01017809.1, read on the forward strand.
GAAAATATGTGAGGAAATAAAAAACAGACAAATATGAATATTTTTACAATATGATATCCATAAATTCATGGCTGATGTAGATAGAAATAAAAATTTGGTTGAACCCTTTATATTGCAGTTGCTTAGCTAGCAAAACCCAAAATATTACTCAATTTGAAGTGAACAATATAAAATTATTTATTCAGGCAGTGTCTGTATTCCAGGATGACAGCTAAGAAAAAAACTCAGAACAGACAAACTTTTATTAAAATTATAGGGAAAATAGAGGTCAGAGAATCACAGAATGGTTGAGATTATAACTTGCTGGATGTATACTCCATACCACCTCTCAGTTCATTATGAAAGTGTTTAACAGGGCTGGTCTCAGTACTGACATCTAGGGTACATTGCTAATTACGGTCCCAAACTAAGCCTTAGGCTACTGATCACTACAGTCTGGGCCCAGCCATTTTGCCATATTTCAATTCACATCACTGTTTGCTGATCCAGCCTACACATTAGGAACATCTCTATGAGAATCTTAGGGAAGACAGTGTTAAAGGCCTTCCTGAAGTCCAGGTAGGCATTGGTGTCCAGTGGTGCTTCTTTATCTACTAGGACAATCATTACATTATATAATGTAATCAAGTTTGTCAGGTATACCTTTCCCTTGGTGAAGCCATGTTGATTAATCCTGATTATTTTCTTTTAGTACATGAGCCTGGATATAGATTCTAGGATCAGGTATTCAATCATCTTAGCAGGGACCAAGGTGACTAGCCTTTAATTCCTCAGGTCACCTCCTTGTTGCCCGTCTTGAAGACATGAGTGATGTTTGCTTTCCCCTAGTCACTGGGAACTTCTCCCAGTTGAAATGATTCATCAGAGATTGTCAAAACTGGCATCACAATGACACCATTCCCTCAAGGCTTGTGGGTTTATCTTACCAGGGTCCATGGATTTATGGATTTTCAGTTGGCTTATGTCTTCTCTGATCTGGACCTGATTGTCTTCCAAAAAGGGTCCATCTTCCTGGTTGCAACCTTTTCCACAGTCTCTTGGAACTGAGATTCCTGAAAGCCAGTCTGGGTAGTAAAGGCCAGGGCAATGGAAGAATCCTTTCTGTTGTCACTGTTCTGGTTCCAGCCCAGATCAGTGGGAGGGAGAGGCCAACAGATTTTGTTATTTGATACCATCTGACATTGCTGCAAGATGTGGAAAAAACAAACTCTGGCTTCCCAGAAAAGAGGACATTTCTTTCTTGTCAGGGAAAGAGCATGTTGGGTGGAGGATCTGTGAGGTATTGTTTTTCATTGCCCTGGACTTAGAGGGCATTTTGCACGTGAATCACCCTCTCTTTGTACATTCTTTTTATTCCTATTGTTGCTGTTACTGTTCCTTTTCTTATATCAATCTGTTCATAGTAAATTGTTCTTATCTCAATGTGTGATCTTTGCCTTTTGTTCTTCCAGCTGGAGGGGGAAGGGAAGAGAGTGCCATCATGATTTTGGTGGGAGTAGTAAATTGAGGAATACCATTCCCTAAACAACTGGAACGTTAACTGGCTTCCAGTGCTGGGCAAGAAGGGTTGAGATTACAACATATCTGCCCAGACTGAGTTGGAAATAAATTTGATCTAAGCATTTATTATGTTTGGAGCCACTGATTAAAATATGGCTTGATCAGGTGTGGTACCTAACCTTGTATATATCCCTATATGTGCTTCTCTCAGTGATCATTTTCAGAGCAGGGAGAGGAATCAAGATTACTTTGTTGCTGTACTGTGTGATATCAGTTTATGGCATGGGAACACTTAGGGTGATGAGGCACATTTGGGAGTAGATTCTGTGTTGCTCTCCTACCATTACCTCAGATTTTATCTTTGAGAGTCCATTGGCAGGTAGTCTGTTGGGGAACAGGGAAGGATGACTTCCCCCAGTCTTTCACCCCCTTTTCCTCCTTCAGACCTGTTACAACAGCTTTTGAGAACTTTTAATTCCCTTTAATTAAGAAAATTTAGGTAAGGACAGCGCAGTTTTGTTGCTACATTTGCCAGGTCTCCTCAGTGTAGTCCACAAAATGTTTAGGGTCAAGAAAGAATTTTCTAGGAAGGTCATTCTGAAGTTTGCCATGAGGGTATGTAGTCAAGAGAGCATCGAACAAAGGAGAAAATGAGCCGAGTCCTGGGGATACTCTCTGCTCCAATGGTTTAGAAGTTCACCCAGAGGAAGGTAGACTGCAGTCTTACTTGGGAGCAGCACTTCTCAGAAGTATCCCACTGGATATTGTTCTGGAAACTATGCAAAAACAAATCTATAAACAACCATATTAAAAACAAATCTGCTACTACCTCAATTTCATCTGGAGTAAAGACATGAAGTACTTTTAATGCTTAGATGAAGCTTGTAAGTTCAGACAGCCTCATTTCCATAGCAGCCAAATTTCATGAAGCCCTAAGCCAATTATTTAATTAGCTAATTTGCTCAGTCACAAATAATTTGCACGTAGCTCTGAATGTCAGATTTGAAAACACTGGGGACACTTAGTCCTAGTGGAAAGCACATTACTGAGAATAGAATTCCCTTACAAGATTTTTCCTGGAAGTCTCTACTGGTTTGACGGATGAAGTTTGTATTGATGATTGTGTTGAGAAGTGGGAAGGAAAGAGTAGAAAATAGAAGTATGAATCTTAGTATATGTTAGATAGTGAGATTGGTTGCCTAAATAATTGCTATAGAGACAGTCTATCCTTCTAATATCTCATTTTAATTTGAATAATTTCTGGGTGTACATATGTTCATAGGACTTGTCCATCTTCCAATCCAGTATTAGGAAAGGGAATTTTATCCCTGTAGAAGAAAAAGAATATATGGGAAAGGGAAGGAAAATATGAACATTTTGTCTACCAGTTTATTCTGTTGTAGTCTCCAGGTGTATTCTCCTTCCTGAAATTCCCATCCTTTCTGGTCATTAAACCTTTCTGTCTAAGGTTTAATGTATCTAAGGCATAAAAAATGATGCTATTTTTCCAATATTTGTGACTCTGTGCCTTCTTCTCAGCTCTTTCTATGGTTCTTCCATTTTTTTCGGACAGGAAGAAAATAAGAAAAATAATTCTATAACTCTATCCCTGTCTTTTTTGTCCTTACCAGTGTACTGTAACAAAAAGACAACTGGCAAATTAATCTGCTAGGTTTTTTCAGCAGTACTTTTGCTTGCCTGCTGAGTGAGAACAGTTATTCTCAATAATTGTTCTTCTAAGTCTTCCCTCACCCCTACAATAAAGTAATCTGCAAGAGTGCTTTAAACTTCCTGAGCATTGACAATATTGACATTATGGGAAAGTGCACATATGGAAAGCTATGGGAAAATCCAAGGGGCTATCATTATGCTTTTGTCCCCATTAACTGTCATTTCCAAAAGCATTTCCAAAATATCTTTCAGCAGGTCCTCTCCCCCACTTAGCAAAAGCTTTTCTTTCCATGTGTCTAGTTAGGTTTCTATTACATTTTTTTTTCCCACTTAGCAGCTGTGATGTTCCTCTCTCCAAACTTACTTTTGGTTTTCTCTATGAAGATCATAGTTGTTGAGTTTTCAGGGGAAAAATAAATCTTACTCAAAAGTAAGAAGAAAAAGTTAGATCAAAGCTGTCAGCATCCAGCATTTCTTATGTATCAGATTTTTAAGTCACCAACATGGGGTTTTTTGAAGGGTTTGTAACCCCTATTTCTGAACACAGAGTAATTACTCTGAAGGAGAGCATAGAGATAACTAAGGGGTTTTGTTCCCAATGTTTTTTATTTTTCCTTGTGATCTATGATCTTTACATCTACAGTAAATGAAATATGATCTGAAGTCTTCATCCACAAATTATTTCATTTAATAGAAAATGTTGTCTTAAAAGTTACATACAAGCAAACTGGGTTGACTTCCATTTTACATTAGAAAACTTTTCTAGAGAAATAGTGCTGTGGAGAAAGCAAAAAAAAAATTTCTATTGTTATTTTTTGTGTGTTCAAACCAATGACAATAATCCAGCTACATGGGTAAGTGCACATAAACCAGACTACCTCAGACAGTATGTGTCATGTAATGATTTATCTTCTAATTTCCTCTCTCTCACACACAAGTACACACTCTCACACATGCACACACATAAATATTATTCTTCCTCCCTTATCTCAGAAATGTTTGGATACTGCATCATAAGTACTGAAAACAGGCTGTAAAGCTACAGTTATTAGCTCTATTCTCTGTTTTGCTATATTATTTTTTCTAGTGATTAAAGGAGAATTAAAACACCTTGTTCATATTGTCAAAAAGCTAATTAAAGTTAAAAAATCATATTAAAAAATAAAAGTTTATTTTAAAAAACCAAAACACTCAAAGCCAAACAAACAGATGCCCAGAAATCCCTAATCTCTCTCTAGTTTTACACATAATTCAACCCTTATATAAATGCTAAAGGTAATATTGGCTCTGAGAGCATAGATGTTTATCCTCAGGCCATCAGCAATAAAGCTAGCTTCATGTAGCATGATAAGTAAATGCAGATACATATTTAAGGTATTATTGGTTTACTACCTTATTTCCTTCATGTTGTAGGCAAAGCTTCCATCTGTTGTTGTACAATATTATGCTCCCCAGTTTAATCTACTTATTGTTTAATTTTCTCTTTTCTTTTTGTTTTTTAAAGACAAGTTTTCATTTTTTAATCATTTACTACAATTTTTTTTTTCAATGCTGTCGACATTTTTTTCTTGCTGTAACTTTATTTACCTATGTCTGAACCTAGCCAAAATACGGCAAGAAAAGAATGAGTCATAAATAAAAGAAATCACAATACTTTCTCTGAATACTACGTAGGTGTTCTGTAATTGAAGGAGGGCAAAACTCTGGTCCCAGGGAGACATCGAGAATCCATATACCAATATTTCATAAAAATAAAGACTTGACATGCTAAATCTTTATTTTTGCACCATGCAAATGGCTTATATTTGAATTCTCCAGCTGAAGATTAAAATTAGCCATTTTCTTTTTATCTAAGGGTTTGGAAAGTATATATTTTTAATTAATTTATAGACCATTTTATGGGGTAGGTAATAACCAATTTATAATCTTTTGTTTTGTTTTATTTTGTTTTGCTTTGCTTTGCTTTGTTTTTAATCCTGGGCAATCATAAAAAATATGATTTAACTTCTTGTAAAGTTAAGGGACGAACATCTGTGCAAATTTTGTAAAAATGTTCTTTTTATTAATTTATCTCCTTGATTGAAAGAATGACAAAACCATGACTGTCAGCTGCATCCCAAGGTTAAAAATTTTGATTTAAAATGACAGGTAGACTTGAATGATCTTCCAATCCAGATTTGATTAAGAAGTCCATAATGACATGAGTCTCATAAGAAGTTATGGGACACAGTGAAACTGTCTTTCTTCCTGCTCTGACAAAGTAACTTGAATTTTTTTCTCATCATGGTTCCAGAAGGTGGCAGAATAATAATTATGACACTGAAGAGAATAGATCCTGTGTTTTTCTAAAAATTGGCTTTTTTAAAATATCTGTGATATAACTGTATTCATAGCCCTAATTAGTGCTGATGGCAAAATGCATTTTGATATTTTCAAATTTCTGTATTTCACTTTTGCAGGAATATTTTGTTTCTTCTTTCCTTGACTTAACTTCAAGCACAATCTTAGTGAAAAAAAAAAAAATAAATCAACTCTGAATATTTTTAAAGTATAATATTATTTAAAGAGAATCCAAAATTAGGTGGATTGGTACATAAACCCACTATTGCCTTCATGGAGGAGATTCATATAATAAGGAGATAAATACATAGTCAGACACTGCTTTCCATTGTTTGCCAGTGTAAAAATAGAGCATTTCCATTAAAATGAGACAACTACTCTGACTTTTATATTGCTGGCCAAGACTTGGTATAAAAATCATAGCATTTGTCATACCTTTGTATAATCTGCAATAAGAGGAAGCACATCTGGTTGAAAAAATAGAAATTATCCTCATAAACATAATTTTTACATTTAATGTGAAATATGCTGTAAATAAAGGCATAATTAATCCTAGGTCCCTTCAAGGATTCTTTATTAACTTGGATCACAAAGATGTTTGTTTAAGGAGATGGACTTTCATATTTGGTTGTCATAAACAGAACTGCATATTAGAACTTAAAAAAATCTCAAGTACTATTTCAGAGGAATATTGTTATTTTAGTGTATAGTATACATCCCAGTAAATGTTCCAATAAGAATACAAGGGGATAAGTTTTTTAAGTCCCTCACCAGAACATATATTGCTAAATTGTCAATTTTCTTAAAATTAGAGAAGAATTTCATTGTAGAATTTAATGATAGAAATTCATGGTAGAATTTAATTACTTCTTGAATTGTGAAACTACAAAAAACAATCTCTGGGACTGTGAAGTCAAATGACTTTTGTGAAGGAAAAGAGGAGGGGGCTGCCCACACGCAATCCCTGAGCTTCAGTTTGGATTCCTATCCTATGATATGCAGTCACATTGAAGCATCTAATTGTCACTTCAGACCTCGGAATCCATCAATTTATAAAGCTAAATCAATAAACCAAGGTAGTTTGACTAGCAGAGCAGTGCATCAACATGGGTGCAGTGAGGTTAGCTAAAGGGCAAAGGACGGAGCCTGAGACTGACATGGGTGAATTGCCTAGGATCTCTATTTGAATCCCATATTCATACAGACTTTTGGAAAGATATAATCAAAAGTAAATTGTCTTACTGCAGGGCCTAGTGAATATCAAAATGAAAAAGGTAGTAATACAGAGAAAGCATAAAGAAGCTGTCAGCCCTCATGCAGAAAGGATGGAGAAGTTAGAAATGTGTAAACACATTAAGGTCAACCATTTACTCTACGTGAAACTGATTTGGACAAGTTTACTTCAGAGTAAAAGTAGGATGCCTTGTGTTAAGGGTATTCTCATATTACTCATGCTAGTTTCCCTGAGGCTTTAATAAACAGAACTTCTTGTTTGCTTGCTTGTCTTCTTGTGAGTGAAGGCAAGCCCTTAAAAGACAGAATTGTGAGGAAAAATATATGAAAGCAATAATTTGACAGCCTTACATTTTTAGGGTGTTTTAATTAACTTCATAGCATGGGATTCATCTCTTATATCTTCAGACAGCTAAAGAGTAATTATCTATGTTGATGGCTGTCATCTCATTTCCCTTTTTTCTGAAGAGAAATAGGTGTCAACATTCTTTCCTAAAGTGAGTACCTTAAATCCCCTTCTGAGATGTCAGTATCCCTTTACTGACTATATATAAGGGCCCTCCGATTAGCAGTTTAGATTTATATAACCTAATGATGCCTAAAAGTATGAAAATCAATGACTGCCATTATTCCTTGGCAACAATTTCTTTTCCACAAAACTATGGCACACTGAGCTATCAGTTTAGTAACATCATATTGGACTGGTATGTTTCCTTTCAAATAGCACTATTTTGCAATTATACATATTGTACAATAGGGATCAGTACTGACCCCTGGCCTTTAAACATCTTTATCAGTGCTCTGGGTGGTGGAATTGAAAGCACCCTCACCAAGTTTGTTGATGACACCAAACTGCTGTCATTGTGCTGAGACAAACACCTCAGAAAGGAGAGAGATCTTACCATGACACCTGCACAGGTGGGAATGATTACTTAGGAAGAAAGGATGATGTTTAACAAAGATGAGTGGAAAGTCCTGCACCTGGGACAGAATAACCAATGAGCCAGTATGGGAATGCATCTGTGTGGCTGAGAAGTCACACTAAAAGGCACCTGGGGGTCCTGGTGGGAAGCAAGCTGAATACAAGTCAGTGCACTGCTGCAGCAACAAAGGCAAGTCAGCTCCTGGAGAGCAAGGACATTATTAGCAGACACACGGACACAATCATTTCACCTCACCATTTGGGAGGCCCCACCTGGAGTATTGTGTCTAGTTCAGTTCAAGAGAGATGTGGAGACTAGAAAGAATCCAAAGGATGGCCACAAGAATTATCAGAGAGCTGGGACACCAATCCTACAAGGAAGACAGAAGGAACTAGGTATTTTCTCTCTGGAGAAAAGAAGGCTTGAGAGAGAAATTATCACAATATTCCAGTACAATATTCCAGACGGAGGATCTCTCTTCCTGAGGAGCCACATGGAGAAGACAAGGAGTAATGGGTAGAAGTTGCACTAGGGAAGATTTCATCTCAACATAAGAATGAAATCTTTTACAATGACAGCAGTCATTCAGGGGAACAACACTTCCAGGGATGTGGAAGCAGAGTCCCTACTCAGTGGAGGTTTCTTAAGGTGCAATTGAAGAAGGTGCTAGATGATGTCATCCAGACTTTCTTCCCCATAAAAGATTAGATCAGACTGTCTCTTGAGGGCCTTTCTAACCTGTGCTGTTCCATGATTCTGTTCTGAAATTCTAAATTTTCCATTCAGGATATTGTATTAGCTCATTTCAGCCTATAATGTGGGTAAAGGTCAATCTGATATCAGAAAATGAGTATTTTCATTGTTCTTTGCACAAGCTTCCATGAGCCTTTGCAACAGAGAACTGTGCCTATGGGCTACTGAGGATTTGCTTTCTGCCAGGTCTCACTGACACACTGCACTTGCTTTTTCATTAACATTTTTAAGATTTACATTTTTAATTTGAACTACTCTTATTTGCTGATGTCATTGAAGTACAAGAACCTGTATAGCAGCCTAAGAACTCCTGCCCTTCTTAGGGTAGAAATCTGTACGTACCATTATAGCTGTATCTGAAGTACCCTTTTCTATCCTACTAGGTTTAAAACTTCCCTGGGTTTAAAACGGACCTGAATATTTGTAGATGTGGGTTAACCCTGATACAGAGCTCAGCCTCACACAGGCTCCTCACTGCCTCCATAATGAGATGAGGAAGGAATCAAAAGGGCAGAAGCAGACAAAATTTGTGAATTCAGATTAAGACAGTTTGAAATGTAAGGAAAGTTGTGCATGCAAGCAAAGCAAAACAAGAAATTCATTCACTGCTTCCCTTTGTCAGGCAGGTGTTTATCCATTTCCAGGGAAGGAGTGTTCCAGGACAAGTAATGCTTACTTGGAAAGACAATGTCATAACATCAAACTTCTTGTGCATACCCAGCCTCCTGACTGGCAGAGCAGAGTGAGAAACAAAAGAACCTTGGCAGTGTCTAAAGCATCAGTATCTTATCAACCCTATTTTCATCAGAAATCAAAAACATAGCACCATGCAAACTACTATGAAGAAAATTAGTATCTGAGACAAAACCACTATAACAATGAACAGATGCAATACTTGTGATTTAAAAGGCCATGACTTCCTAATCCAAACTAAATTCTGCTTGGTAAAAGTAAAACAGAAGAGTCTTAAAGCTGTTCTAATTTACAAACCAGACACAGTCAAGTTAGAGCATAGAATTAATTGTTTATTCTAATGAGCAGGTCCTAAATAAACACTAGTTCCACTGAACAGAAATTCCTAGAGTGCTGTGTTTTTTTGTCCACAAAACAGGTTTGACCCATCAAATTGTACAAGCCTAAATTAATAAGTAAATTTGTAATATCCAACACAAATAAATCCTATGTTGAAACTTATGAAAAGAAACAGGACAGGAAGCCATGGAATTTTTTGCATTTTTATTTTGGTTGAAAAATAAATCCAGAGTCACCTGCCTAGCTGTGAGAATAATCTCATTTGATTTGTTTGGACTTGCATGACAAAGCTTGCTTGGGTGGTTGTAGGATATCTGTGTATAGGTATATTATTAATACACCCTTTCAAGTGTATTTGACTTTGAAGATGTTATCATGGAAAGCATAAAGTGCATGTTATTCAGTAATAAAAAAATTGTACAGCAATCATGTTTTTACCAAGGTTAAAGAGCTAAAAACTGCTAAAAAGGTAAGTAACTGCATTCATACCTGGGGTGATTTCCTTGCTTCTTTTCCTTCACTGGCTTTGTACATGGGATAGTTTTGGACTAAGAGTTTCAGATATATTTTAAAAATTTAGTTTTTTGAAGACACTTCAAATTTTAGAAAGTAGCTGGCACTTCAGCAGCAGACTTGACAAAGAAAAATGAATGTTGAAAGGATCAGATATTCACTCTCATTTCAAAAAGTAGCCACCTGGGGTCAAGACTCTGGAACATTGGCAAGAAGTCTGCAGATACATTTCTTGTTCTGTGCCTTTTATGAGAATATAAAGGACTGCTCTTTCCAGAATTATCACAGGTAGATTGTACAACAAATAAATTGATATTTTCCTGTAAGCTTCAAATTTCATATTTAGGAAATGCAGTCTAGGATGCTGTGGTAAAAATATTTTATCAGCATGACACGTTATTATCTGACAGTGAAGCCATAAAATTACAGTCTTCTGGATAATCTGTACTAACATAACCATGCTTACATTGTCACGTCCTCTCTACATGCCCACAGAAAATCATTGTGAAAAAGAACTTAGGGAATTAGGGGTATTTGCTGTTAGTAGCATTTGTTACTTACTCACCTCTGTAAAACTCTACATTTGTTTAGCTCAAGACAAGTATAGAGGTTTAAGTACAGGAGGTTTTAAATGTTACACATTTTTTAAAGATTTTTTCAGAAAGATAATTTCTAAATTGTTTTCAAAACCAAAACCCACTGAATACTACCAGAAAAGTAGGAATGTCAATGTCCCAGTGGCCTTAAGTCTTAAAAGAAAATACAAAACCTTCTTTTTGTCGTCTCCAGTCTAGATTGAAATTGTGTTGAGTCAGTAGGAAGATGTATTCTACCTTCAAATAAATGAACGCATTATTTTGAGGAGACTGTTTAAAATGCCATAAATAATGTCAGCTTCTTGAAATTGAAAATCTGGAATATCACACATAGTCTAGAAAACATGGGGCAAAAACATTGCACAGTGTTCACCTATAAACTGTTGAAGCATTCAGCTGGGATTATGAACCGCATGGTTCAGCTGTGGAGCATTGCTATGATACCTTGGTATGGCATGCATGTAAGGACACCATGGACAGAGTGCCCAGCTGTAGCTCTTAAGAGCTGAGGGCCCCTTTGAGAGACAGAAGAAGGAAACACAGACCTTGAGCTAAGTGCCTACAGGCGCTATTTGCCTTTGAAAGCAATTTCTGTAACATTCATTGGAATTACTGCTGCGGAGTTTCAGGTTGAAATATTGTCTCAAGATGCTGTAGCAGGAAAAATCTCTTGTACACAAGTCTATGTACCACCTTACTGCACATTCACTACTGCAGAACGACTAACATAAAGCAAAGACAAAAAACATGAACTGAGATAAAATGAAAACAAATCTGTGGTTAACATTCAAGAATGAACAATTGTGTATTGGACGTACACCTGCAATAAAGTTTGACTTTCAGCTACAGCACAATTAATTTGGGGCTTCCATTAACAACTATTGTTATTTATAATGTTGCCATAACTAAGAGAATCCTGCTTGTTGTTCTCCATGCCCTTGGCAAACATTTAAACAAACCCTCAAATTCATTTTCATGACAGTTGCAGGAAAACTAAAGTGAAAGTCACTATTTCTCTCACTAACCCTTCCAAAACCTAATAAAATAAACAACTTGTATTTAGATATTTAAGGTTATGGAGTTCTGTTGTAATAAGTCAGCTGAGACTCCATTTTCTTCATGCAGAAAAAGCCCATTTTTTATTCACATAATTTATTTTATACAGTTTTCACAGGCCTTATGTGCACCACCTATTTGCTGGTAATTTTCTTACTCCTTTGTTTATTGGTCAGAAGCTGATTTGTGTGTACGTGCTAAGATTCAGGTTGTTTACATTTTTCCTTTGTGGGTTCTCCTGGAATAGATCTAATATTGATGCAGGTTCACTTGTTTTTCCCTGCCCAAGAATAGGTTGTGGAGTTAATGAACTCTTCATACCCAAGATTGTTTGAGAATTTACAAACTAGTTAGCTGCACTTAGAAGTCACAGACTAACTTTGGCAATTTAGCATAGCAATGTCTGATTTCATAGGCCTTCCTTTTATAACATCTTTCGTTTGTCTGCAACAGGGTTCAATTTCTCACACCCTTAAAATGTTTATTGACTTTAATTTTCCACAGTTGTTCACTATTATATGTTGTATGCCCCACTCCACATATAATATAATGCATAACACAAATTTCTAATCTTTTTTAGGTGTGCAAAGGTTCACTGTCCTGAAAATGTTTATATAAACGTATGAAATGATGGTGATGATGAGGATGACGGTGATAAAGATGTTATAATACAAATAGTTCCCATTTTTTCTGGTGAAGATTCTAAAATTGCATTGAAACCATCAGGTTGCATCTACAGTTCTCCTGAGTTCTGCTATAGCAGGATTGGTATAGAAACCTGTGTGGTCTGGGGGATTTCTTTTTCTTTCTTTTCATGGCTACTAGATGTGCAAGCATTTCTTCATAGTGAATGAGTTAAAGAAGGGTTGTATCTTTACAAACACTCTAGTATTACCCAAATAGAAATTACAGACAAAATAGCATGCTTACAACTGTACTGATATGAGCAAAAATAGAAAAACCCATTTTGTTACTGTGTTGAGAAGACTTCACAGCATTAAAAAAAAAAAATTGTTTTAGTCCCAGAATCCAGACCAGTACAAAAAATATGTGGAATATTTAGACAGTAATAAATATCTAACTGTAAAAGAGACACTGTTAATATTTGATGACACTAGTTATAACAGTAATGTGGTCCCTTTGACTTGCACAGCTCTGTGATATCACCATTATAAAGACAAATGGAAAACATGAAAGGAAATAAAACAGAGTTCCTATCTAGTTCACTAAGAGACACCACATCCTTCTAAAGATATGGGGCTGAAATCAACAGCCTCTTGGGAATTTCTGATACTTTAACTTGATATGAAAATTTTAGACCACTTTAGTATTTTACACATTAATGAGTGGCCCTTAGCCATGTTAGTTACAAAGCTTGAAATGAGATTACTAAAATATTATACTTATATCTGAATTTCCTCTAACATAAATAGATCTCAAACACTCTGTTTTAAATTTTTTTCTGTCATTTACTGGAGATGGGGGCAAGGCTTATGTATTTTCATATACAAGGCAGTGTGGAACAACTGTAAATTTTTTCCTCTGGGCTTTAAATAACTAGAATGAAAATATGGCATGTCTGTTCATATATAAGAAGGAAATTGTTGCATTCAATTTCCTTTACAGCTGTCAGCATTATGATGGTCAAAGAATTAGAAAGAATTGCAATGAGATGTAAATAGGAATAAATCTCAGTAGAAAACATACCAAAATTTTGCAAACATAAGCTTTTGAAATTCGAAGTCTATTTGTATTTACCTTGACCGTAAAGTGAAGCCTGCCATTGATCTTCCTACCCTTCTCAATTAATCTTCTTTTTATTGGTTATCTTTGAGCTTACTAAATTCACTTTATGCCTTTTATACTCTTCTTTCATAAGCATTTACAATTGACTTGATTTGCCTTATAATCTGTTTCAGACTTCATCAGAGTCTAAGTGGTTTGCCTTTTTTTCTCATGTTATATAAAGATGAAGCAGCAAATAAAGGACTGTGATGGCACGTTTTTTTTAATTTTGTGCATGAGTCACTTTACTAGTAGAGATGACAAATGACATCTTTAATTTGACTTGCATATCATTTAGACACTAAAGCAACATATTGTGTATTAAGGGCAGCATAAGGTCTTCTAAATGTTCCACAGTGAACCATTCCCTTTATCTAGGCTAAAATGCTGTCAAATCTTGCTAAATTGACAAAAAACTGAACTTCTTTATTTTACAATCTTTTCTTACGTAATTGTGGGTGCTTTATTTACATTTATATAAACACAATTATCTCATACCTCATGCAAATGAAAATAAAATTAATTATATTTCTTTCCATAATCATAATGCAACAAGAGAAATAATCCTAAAACCTTGAAGTGGAAATGTAATTCATTTTGATGAATTCTTCTCTCATCACTCCTTTCCCCTCTCTATCATCATATGAGTTAAAATTACTATAATTGAATGTTTATTTGTTGCACAAACAATATGTTTTTTACTTCCTTTTTAGCTAATTTCTTTTTCTTGGATATATGCATAGAATTTAGGGGTAAAGGATTTACAGTAATTTCTGTTTAACATGCTGTATAGTGCAAACTGACAATTTTGCTACCATGTATGTCCCCATAATTTTTATTTGGCAAAAAGCTTATGTTTCAAATGGTTGCGTAGCTTCACTATGATGGCACAGAAAAGATATTTGTTCATTCTTTGATAATGCAGTACAATGTTTTTGTTAAAATAATATAAACACTGTAAACAAACCTCCTCTCTATTTTCATTTTGATAAACTACACAGATTAAAGTGTTTTCAAAATTATTTTTTGCTGTTGTTCTTCAGGAATTATTTTAATAGCCTTTTAAGTCTTTGAGTGTTTCTTTTCCAAGAACCTCAGCAAAACTTTATTTGTTATCTTTAATATTCCATATGCTGAACAACACCAAAGGAGATGTATTGTCTTATTCCTGCTCAGAGAAATAGTATTTTTACAATCTATAAATTCAAAAAGCATATTGGTCTTTCTGCCTTTGAGACCTCATCTGAGTTGCCTTTGCACTAAATACCTTAGTCACTTCCAAAGTAACAACTTTCCCTGTTCATTCCCTGTTCATTCCCTGTGGGAATGCATTCGTGTTCCCTATATAAACACGGTTACCTTGTTGAGATTCTTAGACTCATATGCACATTTACTGAGACCAGCTTAACAACTTCTTGCAATAAATCTCTATAGCTGTCTTATGTTCAACAGGATTTACTACTTCCTCCATTAGTGTAGTTTACACATTTTACAATTAATTATATATTTATTCAAATTAAAAGAGAAAAAAACCTCCCCAAACAAAATAGGAGTTTAAAAGCCTTCCATGTGTTACTTATAACATTCCCCTTTAATGATAATTTTCCACTGATAACCAATTTTGGCTTACTTATTTTTCTGTTGAGTTTCATATTTGCACCGTTCCTGGTGGCCTCTTCTGTCTCTAACTGTGGCTCTCTGAAAGTTGTAGTTGACTTCCTTTTGTGAAGGGTTTTGGGAAACAAAAATGACTCTCTTCAACACACCCCTAGTACATATAACTTTGAATAAAGAAAAATTGTAGTCAAATTACACACCCCACTGTCTTCATTCAGACATTTGTTGTGTTCTGATAGAGCTCTTTATTCCCCTGCACAAAAGTGGTCCAATCTGCTCTTGATGTGTTTCACTTTCTCCCACACTTACCCAAAATGCAGGCCTATACCAGTTCTGGTGTGCTGAAAAAGATGCCTGATCTTAACCAAGGTCATTGAGTTATATTAAAGAGTACTGGAAGAGATATAAGACCCTGGGGAGAGGATGAATTAAATGATCAGATCATCCTTTCTGACCTCAAACTCTAGGACATTTTTCATGCACCTGGTTTTGACTAGCATGTGGAGGAAAGAGAAGGCAATACATCTCTCTAGCTAAAAAAGGAAGGATGACAACACATCTTTTTTTTTTATTTTTTATTTGTAGTCATCTAAATTTTCAATTTGCTTCCTCATCTTGGTGTATGCTCCTGTCTGCACTCTTCCTGCTTGTGTTTTGGCAGCCAATTTGGGGCTGCATTTCTTAAGAGTATATAAAACTAACATTGTTGTGTGGCTGTTTTGACAGGCAAAGCACTCATGCAAAGCAAGATGAATGGGATGTCAGTTTTCCCTATCATGGGATCTCCATTTACTGACCCAGATGAGAACTGTGAGAACCTGTCACAGAGGCGAGACAAACCAGATATGGCTTCAAATGGGGCTCTAAATCTCATGTAGTTTTGAAGCTGCTCCAAGAGTGCTGAATTTGTCATAAAAGACTTGTCAGTTCAGAGTTCATTAAGGTAAAAGATGAGAGTGTTTTATCCGGACACTCTTGAGCTCTTCTATGGTAGTAGCAAGGGCTAGTTACAGCCCTTGAAAGTAAAAAAATGTGCTTTTGCAGTGTTTTCTTCCAGTTTTCCTTTGGAGCAAATCTCTGTGGAATAGCTGCTCCTGGCATGTAAGTATTTCTTTTCCTTGTTTGTCTTTTTAGGCTTCTTTGTTAAACTTGGAGGTGTGTTTGTGATGTCAATTCAAAGTCCCTTGAGATTTGGCAGGGACTTGAGGTGAGGTGTTACACTTCACAGGACTGAATTGGAACACTTAAGGTGAGAGACAGGGTTTTAATCATTTGCACTGTGGCTGCCACAGTAGAAACTTTGTGACCTCAGTTGAGTTTTCTTTTACTCAAAGTCCAAAATCAATAGAAGTATTCAAGACTGGAGAAATGACTTGTGTTTAACTTTGCCCCCAAAGTTGGAAAGCATCAGAAAGTGTATTTCTCAGATGTGCAGTTTGAAAACTGTGACTCTGAAATGCTGAATTTCAGTATTTTGAATTCCATGTTTTGTAAATAATTTAGAACTGCAGCACCATCCTTGACAGAACACTTAATCCTTCTGATACTCAGTCATATTTTCCTCACATCGAAAAGGTTTGTCTTTGTACAAAGATGGATCTGTACTGATGTACCTTGACACGTTTGGCAGATATTAAACAAGAATAACAACAAAAATTCTAATAATATTTAGGTGGATCACCTATAGCCTTCCAAAGATTATATTTTAACATATTTACTGTAAGGCTTAAAATAGTTATATAAATTGATATATAAAAATAAATAGAAAATACATAAAATATAAAATTGTATGGATGTTGGAATACAAAGTAGTTCAAACTTGTTAGGCAAAATCTGGGGGTTTTATGTGGAGTCCTAGTTAACACTGTCATTGAGATCTTCACAGCATCATATAAAACTCATATTGATAACAAAGCTATGCTGAGAACTGTCTTGCTATGTTAAAACATGGATTAATCACGTATGTAATCTAATAATTTTTTTCCTTATGATATATATATTTTTTTTTGTTGCAGCCTAGTAAATTATTCAATATGGTGTACAAATAAAGCCCTTGAACTGTGCTGCACACAATTCTGCTGTGGTGACCCCAGGTGTACATGACAGTGACACTTGTAGTCTTTCACTCAGCATCTGCATACATGAGTATAAATCGTTTTGAGGCAGAAGGAAATAAAGAAAAAATGACACCATATACCTCCTGACAAGTCCTGACAAGGATCCTAGTCCTGAAGTTGTATCTCATCTTATGATGTAAAAGAGCTTACAAACAGTAGTTTGATTGTGAGGTCCTTCAGTTCTGTTTTGTTTTTCTCTTAACCAGTAAATGTGTTGTAAATATATATCAGTAAAAAAAAAAAAAAAAAACAAAAAAAACCAAAAAACCACAAAACAAAAACAAAACAAAAACACCTTATTTGACTTTATTTGGCCTAATAATATGAATTATAAAGATACGCACCACTGGTCATATAGCAAATATATGGAAGTCACTGTTTAAGAATCAGGAGTCAGTGGGGAAAAAAAGGAATAAGGAGCTACAGATACCATATTGTGCAGATCTGCTGTTAGAAAATAATTGCCCACAGAAAATTAATCTGTGTCCAGCTATACTTCAAGTAGCTGTCACCAAGAAACACTGAATGCAACAGCTGATGATTTGAATTTGATCCAGTACAACAAGATTAAAGGGCAGCTGAAAAGTACTCCAGTTATGTATGAACCATCAGCTGCACAAATATAAGATGGGAAACAACTGGCCAAATGGGGATGATCTGGGAATTATAGCAGATTGCTCTCTGAACATGAGTCAACTGTGTCATGTTGTTACAAAGAAAGCAAATATCAGACTGCCATGTACAAGTAGAGCATCCTCTGCAGAACACAGCCAGTAATCCTTGTGCTTATTCAGCACTGCTCTAGCCTCAGCTGACATGCAGTGGCCAGCAATGTGCCCAGCAAGTCGGAGGCAGCAAAACTGGAGAGTCCATTGTAGTATCTGAGCTGTAGTTAAGATGTATGGGAAACAATTTGTAACAGTAAGAACAGTGAAACTTTAGGATGGATTTGTTAAAGATCTTGTAAACACTCTGTCTTTGAAAACATTTAAGATCAGACTGAAGAGGTAACAATCAGGAAAGACAAATTGAGAGCTAATCTTGCTTTGGACTGAGGGACAGGTTGGGTGATCTCTCAGAGCTGCTTTTATCAACATTTTCTATGACTGATCACTCTCTTAATGTCATCTTTCCTATACAGGCAAAGAAAATGGGTATATAATATCACATTAGGTTTGTAGCTAGACAAAAAATATGATTCTTTCTTCACAAAAGATTTAGCAAGACTCTTGAATGTAAAAGCTTTTATTTCATCCTGAATGAAAGCAAGCTTTGATCTTCCTTTCATCTGAAAAAAAAATGTATGCTTTCCAAAATAAGGTCCATCATGAGGCAAAATTACTTTTCCTCAAGTTGATTTCCTTAATTTTATTTTTTTGTTTCTATATATGTTTTTGTTTATTGAAAATATTTTATCTCTGAAGAACAGAAATCTACTCATAAGTCTCTACTATGCCTCTTAGAGAACACTAAAAGCAGTTCACTTTCACAAAATTTTCAGATATTTCCTTTGATTAGTCACAAAAAACCCCTATGTAAGTACAATCTTATAAGAAGGATTAGCAGAACTGATGGAAGTGTTTATCTACTTCTTGCAATTTAGAAATCAAAGGAAGGAGGACAAAGATCAAGATGGGCTTTCTGACCAACTCTCACTTGTAATTTGTCAGCCGACGTTGTGTCTGTAGTTGTTATAACTGTAAAGTAAAGGCTTTTTGGTTGGGTTTTTTTTTGTTTGTTTGTTTTCAGAAATACTATATTATATTACATTATAATACATTACATTACATTATATTATATTGTAGTATAGTAAATATATTTTATTTATTCTGTTTTGTGGGGATAACCTTCTTTAACATTTTTTTGCTAATTTGAAGTATCTGCAAGAGATTTTTTTTTATTTTTCAAATGTATTAAAAATACTATGAAAATCAATATTATATGAGCAATCCTAACATGAAAGTCAAGGATGTGAAATCTCAAGATCCCATTTACTTATAGCATGCTTCCAAACCTGCTGCATATATTAGAAAGGTGTAAACATTAGTCAGAGAGAATCAAGACTTTAAATCAAAACTGTGCGTCTTTGTAAAAGATCTATTGTCACTCAAGCAGAAGATATGAACTTGATGCATGAAGTATCAGTTCAGATTTTATGGGCTGCTACACAGGTGTTTTGAATAGATAATCATAATGGTTCTTTCCATCCATATACTATATGAATCTGAATTCATGTTAAGCATATTGACAGGCAAAGAATAACTCAATGAAAATAAATAATCAAAAGCAGCAACTACTACGATGAAAGAGACCCCCTAAAAACAATACCAAGAAATGCCTCTTATCTTTTCCCCTCTTTAAGGAGGTAAAAAATAAATGTATCACTTTCCATTTTCCCTATTTTCAACTTAACATAATCAAATATAACAATGAAAATATAAAAGTAAAGCTCTATGACTTTTAAAGGTGACTTCCTGTTTTATAGTTCATACGTTATTATTGGCATGTTGGCCAACTCAGTAGGATTTGTGAGGTAAAATAAATGCAAGATGGAAGTTAGAAATTATGCTTTCTGGATAAAGGATATGGACTCAATACTAAAAGAACAAGAAACAAATTTGCTTGTGGTACATTAATCAAGAAATAATTTAGCAGGTTTTTTATATGCTGTATTTTTTCTACCTGTACTAATGGTCATAGTAAAAATTTGCTGTAGTTATTAAAGTAATAGATATAAGTAAAGACCACACAGGGAGCAGAAACATAGAGCAAGAAACTGCCATTAAAGTCACAATGAGAAATATGACCTTATCTTTTAACAACAGAGGTGTTAACACAGCAGACTGCCTTCTCATCTCATTGCTGTTTAAAGACTTCATTTAAAATACTCCTCGGCTGGCATGTTTGGAAATGCTGTCCTTTAGCAAGATGAGAGTGTAGCATATAGAACTAGAAAAGCATTTAATGGCTGGATTTGAGAGTGCTTTTAAGTTAATGGTTGCAGTTTTTAGCTCCTTCTCTCCCTATCAGAAATGCATTTTCTGTCTTATCTTTCACGTATAGAAAACTTGCAAGCCAAACAAGAGTATTGCTTGCTTTAAAAACCCTTGGGTACTTATTGAAGCACCTTCCAGCAGCCCGGGGAACATGGAATTGTAAGCAAATATATCATACAAATTAATTGCAAATTTAGGAAACTACAACTTAAAAATATGGTTTTACTCAGCTGTATTTTCATGATTCACACTTGAAGCAGGGAAACATTCAGATATTAGGAATCTTCTTGTAATTTATAAACAGAAGTTATTAATTGGCAATATATATTCTATTATTCTTTTGAAATTTATTCTTTAGCTAAAATAAGACTATTTTGATTTTACTCAACTAAAGCTTTTTCCAACAGAAAAGGTTGGAAAGTTTCTAAACCCTTTCTCATATTAGTAATCAGTCTGAACTAATACTTTTTCAATTTCAACAGAGTGGTGTATATTCCTCCAGACAGATGCAACTAGTGCCTTATACTTACAAGGATTGTACTTAATATGCAGGGAGGTAATTCAAGATATTTTTTCCCATTTTCATTTTCCACCTGCTTAAATGCCCTCAACACCTATTACTAAACACATTTTTATGAATATCAGCACACAAATTATTAGTTTTAAGCAATTAATACGAAAAAATTAAAAGGAAAATAAAGAGATCAAGTTGACTAAAAAACTCCCTCATAATAAAAAAGTGTTTGACACAAATATTTCAGTTTCTATTATATATATGATTGAAAATAAAAATAAAATATTCAGTTTCAGATCTTGTACCTAATACATTATATATATATATTAACTACACTTAAAATTTTAAGGCATATTGTTTTAGTCTAATGTTTTGAATGGTTACATCAGTGTTTCAAAAAAAATTTAAGCCCTTTGAATCCATAAAATGCCTTTAAACATTGATTTCTATTCTCACAGGGAATTACGATTATTAAAAAAGTAGGAGTTTCTCAATAGATAGCATTTTCTGTTTTTGTGCCAACTCTACTAATACCTAAGTAATAATATTTTTACTTGGAAAATTGCTTATCATGAGAGTTTCTAAGTGTTGTCCAATTAAAATAGATATAAACTCTTTGTATAAGGTAATATGCATATAATAATTTAATGTGTTTGAAAAAAGATATCTATTTTGTCTTAAATTGCAACTTCAATGATTCAATAATCATTGTCTGTGTGATTATGTTACATTGCTTCTGAGGTATGGCTTAAAACAAGTGCTCAATTTCTGTAAGTACTTTATTAGTGACTAAGTAAACTTCCCCTATCCAGCTCACTAAGTATGAACCATTTTCTGGTAATGTGCAAACCAGGGTCTACCTTTGAGGGGTACAGTTCAGGACCGAAATCTAGGAACGGGTTCTGGAATGGTCTTTCATTGAATTTGCACAGTGGATTCCATGAGTGTAGGATGTAAATAACAACAGCAAGATGTCTTGTTAAGGATAAACATTTTCAAGCACTTTTTCAAGGCCATTTTTTGGCACAATCACCAGGTTGGAAATCTTCAGTCCTGTTTAGTGGAAGAATAAATTTCCTCAAATGTGACAGAAGTGGTGCGATTCTACTGTGTGAGGGAGTTCACGCAGACAAACACATAAACCACAGTGTTCCTGAATTGTGGATGTCAAAGGCAGAACTTGACAAGTATGGAAAGGATCCCATGTGCCAGCAGAGCACAGGGGTGGTGGCAGAAATGCTCTCTCAGCCCTGCATGCAGACATGTGGTGGTGCCAAATAGCAGCCATGTGATTTTCACTCGGTGCCTGTCACACAGGATTTCTGAGCAGAGGATGCAGTCTCATATATTCCCATGTAATGTTACATTGCTTGGGTTTTAAACAAGGTGAAAGATTCCAGTCCCAAGAGCTTTGAAAGTTACACCTTGACATATCTCATTCAAGAAGGCCATCACATTTCAAATTCACTTATAGATATGTGTTCAAGAAAGTGAGGAATGGAAAGACCAAGAAAGACGACTCAATAGTCTTTTCCAACCTAAATGATACTGTGATCCTATGATTCCTGGTAAAGATTTTTTTTTTATAAAACCTCCCTCCAAAGATCAAAGACCTTCATAGATTTTCTGTTATCTTCACTTACGTTCAGAATGGATGACAAATTAATCAAAACCATGCAGAAAAACTTCATAATGCTTTTTCTGTGTTCTTTTGATTTTTTGTGTCATTGCATAGCTGCATGAAGGCTACCTAAATCCAGACCAGAAGCTTCTTGAAGCAATGATCAATCACCCAAGATGTTTGGATTTGGTATGCAGATAAATGTGGACACACAGGAGGGCTAAAATAGCATAAGAAATTATTTTCTTGCATTCTTTCAGTGCTCTGTGCTTTTCATGCATGATAAAATTTGGATTTTTTCCAAACCATTTACCCAGACCTACTTTCTCACTGTGTACTTTCAATACCCCTATAATGAATTTTTCTCATCTTCTCATGGAGGAGCTTGAAACTGCAGTGGAAAAGTGGACAACATTGTCAGCAGACAATTCAGTAATTGCAGATGGAAAACATCACTGTGTAAAACTCCCATGATTAAGCCATTGTTTACATATAAATTGTACTCTTATAGTAAGTTTATATCAATGTTCTATAGGAACAGATATCAGAAACATTCCTAGAACAATTAACTTCACATTTTGTTGCCTGGTAAAACTGAGTGTTTTATTATTCAATGTTTTCAGCTGTAGAATTTCTTTCTTGCTGTTTTGATTTTTAGGCCTTTCTCTTTTCTCTTCCTGATGCCAAACCCGAACATCTTTCTTAATGCTAATATAATAATTTATTTTTAGCATTAAACTCATTGAACTTGGACTGGTTAAAGTCTTTAGTAAAACTTGGAAAAAAACCCCAGCTATTGGACAGCAAATGAGGTATTGTACACTATTATCTCTCTGATGTTTTTGACAAGTTTCCTTTTCCTTCAATTGGAGGATTGTTGTGGATTGCCAGCCATCTCTTCTCCAGACCGCATCAGCCCCTGTCCCTTGCCTTCTCCTGGCAGGAGAAGTGCACCATCCTGTCCCATTGTGGTAATTCTCCACTAAACTAGCTTTATTAACATCTTTCTCTGCATACATCCAGGAAAAACTCACCTATATAAAACACATTGCTATATGTCAAATATTTCATTTGTGTATAACAAGTCCTTTCTGTAAGGTTGGTTTAGTTTATGAAAAAGTGTTAGCCCATATAGACAGATAAATGTCTCAAAAATGATAGTTTATGGAAGATGTAGGCATTCCCAGCAGGTTTAAAAACACCTCCAGAAAGAAGCCTCAGTGCACTTCAGAAAGTCAGTTGTATTGACCCTGCAATTGTTCTCCTGGGACATCTGTCAAGGAAATTCAACAGACCACTGTCCCCTCTTCCTTCTAAAGCACAGTTAGTGCAGCTAAATATTGATGTTAAAATAATTTGACCTATTAACTGCCTTAACTTTCCAGCAAAGAAAGTGAGCTCATTTTGTACAATCCTTTACATTTCTATTTTCATTGGAATTAAAGGATGTTCATAGGCAAGACATAATGAAAAAGGATCTGATTTTCAAAAGAAGGATTTTTAACATAAAAGCAACTGAGATTACTAAATTAAGATAATTTCAGTTAGTAATGTATAGACTGGGAATAACAATGATTAGACTGGGACACACTCCTACTGGTGGTAAATTAGTTTATTCCTCAAAAGAACCCCAAAACTTTCTTTCCTTTTCTTTCCAGCAATCTCTTTCATTAGCTCTTCAAAACAGATGCTCTTTATATTGGAATTCTTCTTAAAGATGGAATCTGAAGAAGAAGGGAGAAGGACAATCCCTGAAATATGCTACTGAAAAATAGTTTTACAAAAAATCTCTATAGAAAACCTGGCCTAAATAGTAATTTTAAATATGTGAAATATTAGATATACAAATTAAAAGTTTTCCTAATTTAACATTCAGAGTTATATACAATCAGTACACTTAGTAATTATGAGGAAAATATGATTATGTATTATAGTTTTTATTTAGTGTAATTTCACTTTCAAGGTGAATGCTTAATGAATAACTAATTTATGAAGAAAAAAATGCACACACAGAGAAGAAAAAAACACAGTAAAATATCACTTATAAAACAGAATTCACGAAAAGAGAAATACCAATGAAATTTGCACTGACTTGTCTCAGAAGAAAAGAATGTTAGGGTAAAAATAAAATCCATTTCAAGCATTGATGGATTAAAGCAATGTTTTATCTGAGGTGTTGGGATTGGTTTTAGGTGGTGAACGGTCTTCATTCTCCAACAACATGGACATATACACACAGCCTCTTTATTTGCTTTTTACATCATCCCTCAATTTCTTTTCCTTGGGCTTTTTATAGTTAAACCCTTCATGCCCATCTTGAGAGAAAAAGTTTCAAATAGCCCCAACAGTTAGATTTTCTGAGTTTGTTTTCTCCTCCACATTACAAGGCTATAATTGTTGTGTTCCAGTACCTTTCATTCCTGTCCATCATAATGAAAGATGAGCTGCCACCAAGTACTGCACACCTATTAATAAGCAGGAGCAAAGTATCTGGCCTTGTAAAAGCACCATGGCAGTCTTTTTCAGGAGAAATTAGGAGTTTGCTAATGTAGATGACGTATTGAAGGGACAACTAAATATTGAGGATCATGAATAGCTAATCCATAGAGAAAGCAGATAGAACTGGTGGCCAGGTGATCCAGAAGTGTTGCGCATGAGGGCAAAAGAAAGAAAATAACCCATTTATTTCTACTGCATGGTTACTTAAATATTTAACATCCATGTTGAGGAGCACAGTATTTTTACCACTCAAATGGATTTTGAAATGAGCAGAAGATACATCACAGTAGAAAAGATGAAGCAGATACAGAATCTGACTCACTGTGTTGAGCAAGATGTGAATGGCATCTGTTGTACCCTGGAGGCGGCTCTCCCTGCTGACAGTACATGGAGCCTAGACAATTGCGTTAGGTGCACACCTAACTTAAAATGAGTAATGTTGTTGAGATTATTTCCTTACAGTTAATTCCATTTAAATGTTTGTCAATAAAGATGTCACACTGACCAGACCAAATTCTAAATAATGGACAAATGTACGGAAACTGCAAGTTAACGTCATCCTGCACAAACTGATAGAGCACAAATACTTCTCTTAATACTATTGCTTTAACTGTATTCTGTCCTTTAGTTGCTCTTTGGCCAAATTTTGATTTCAGAGGAGTACTTTTGAGAAACACTAGGGTTTAGGTTTTGTGCAATGCTGGTGCTGTGTCACCTGCATAATGCTGGCACTTCAGCTCATGTTAGTCATTACCTCTCTCAACAGCTTTACAGAGTATTTGAACAGAGAAAGAGCTTTAGGGGATGGTAAAGCTTTGGACTTGGAGATGAAAAGAATAGCAACCTAGATCACTCCTTAAAGTCTGAATTTGGTAACAGAAGAAATAAAAGAAGGTAATTTCACCCATGGCTTATGAGTGTTATCTTTGTAGAATGTATGAGCTAGAGACTGCCTCAGATTCGTAGTGCCAGTTGATAACTCTCAATTTATTTGTAATGATGTCTTGCAGTATGTAAAGAAAGCTGAATTGAAAAGGAGTCACTAAAGCTCCACTAAAAATAATTTCTTATCTTTGAAATAAATGGTTTATAAACATTTAGATTAAGTTTTATTAATATACTAGGAAATAATGAGACTAGGCTGATAGGAACTTTTTTTTCAATATATGAAGTGAAAAAACTAAAATCCTTCTTTAAAATGTAAATGCAGGAAAAAATATGCAGTAGGTGATTGGTGACAAAAAGGAGGCAGTCTGTCTTGTTTTGTGCAAAAATTTGAGGAGTCAGCTAAAAAGTTATACTGAAAGACACTGAGATTCCAAACATGTAAAGATGAATGGATTTTCTGGCATTAGAATAATAGATGATCTGAATTCTGCATTCATTTCCTCAGGTAGAGGGGAAAGTTTGACAAATGCACTTAACCACTTCTTAGTGATGAGAAGAGTATTCTTGGGATATATTGGGACTTAAACACCACTTGCTACAAAATATAATAATTTTCTATAAAATTTAACTGACAACACACATATACAAGTATGAGGTAGAGGGAGAAAACTACTTTTCTGTTTCTGATGATCTTCTACATATTTTCAGTGTTTCTTGAGATTCAATGTGGTATCAGAAAAATATACCATATTTTTATTCATATTTTCTTGATGCATACAGAAGTTGCTATGCTCATTGTAAAGGCATTGATGAAGGCACCATTTAACTGAATAAGCCTGCAGTGCTGTGTGGATGTGATTTGGGATATCCTGATTTCACATGTATTACTGTCCCTATTTTACCACTATCTCTACCCCTTAGAAATGTCCCCGCCTTTCTGCACTACAATCTACCCTAAAGTGTAGATATGCTCTCTAGTGGCTTTCTCTTTCATATTCTCCCAGGACTAAAAACCACTGTCTTTCCCAGCATATACAGATGGTGTGGGACTTGGCAAAACAAAAAAAAAAAGGTACAAGTGGAGATAAATAGAAGATATCTTCTACTTTTTGGGAGTCGTGATAAAGGGGGTAATCACAGTGGCCAAAAAACCTGCAAAATAGGAGTACAGCCCATATATATAACAGCAGCAGAATTGCAACATTTCCTCCTACACTCTGGCTGGAAGTAAGAAGATGAGTTTTTATGAATTAAAACAAAATGAAGTAGTATTTCAGGTACCTCTGTAGACTCTAGCTATATCAGACTTAGGAATTCCTCTAATTTCTTGGTTCATTGGTAGAGTCCCAGTCCAGCTACACCTTAGTTTCATATTGGAGATTTATGAATCGGGATTCCCATACTTAACATCATCTACTTATCTCTATAAAATAAAAAATCTGGGCAAGTGGGTTGGTTATGAGTCATTAAACACTTTCAAAGATCTCTGGGATGTCCAGTATGTAAACCCACAGGCCTGTCTAGAAGGTTGAGCTTCTAGATAAGAAGCAAGTCCATATGGTGTTGGACTAATTAAAACTGTCTTGACTCCCTACTCTTTCCGCCATCTGTCTCCTGAATGCTTGATTATGCCTTAAGGAAGCATTACCCTCTGGATCACTTGTTAGTCTTAAGCATAACAGACTCCCTATATCTTTCTCTTGGCCATCTGGCACTCTTCCCCATTCTCTTTGTGGGGTCTAAAGACAAATTCATCAATCCTTACATTTTTCTGACCAAGTAAGCTGCTCCATTATGAGTAGGTTCTCATGGAGATTTGTTAATTGCATTTCTGCAGTTCTGAAATAGGACCCTGTAAAGATTGATTTAGAGAAAGTATTTCCCAGTAATACCTGGAAATTATGGAGAATACTGACCTAATACCTAGCAATCCCTCAGAAATATAGCTTCCAGTCATGCAACATTACTACTTTACCCTAAAGGCTGAGCCCAAACACTTTCAGGGAGCAGTCATTCTGATCCACATGAAATACAACTGATCTGAAACAATTCATTCTTATGTAGTGGAATAAGACACAGAGGAGTTTGTGGCATTCTGTTACATCATTGTCTTGTTTTTTGTATGGAAATGAAGCAAGAAAAATGTACTGGGTAAACAAAGTCAGGATTCCAGGCACCCACCAAAGCCTCTCTATCACTCCTTCAGCTGGAGACAGGAGAGAAACATAATGGAGGGTTCATAAGTTGATGTAAGGACTGGGAGAGATCACTCACAGGCAAAACAAGCTAGAAATAGGATTAGAATTAATTGACTTTATTACTTACAAAATCAGAGCAGGATAATGAGAAATAAAATAAAAGTTTCAAAACACCTTACCCTCACTCCTCCCTCCTTCTCAGCTCTACACCCTACCCCAGAGGTGCAGAGAAGCACAGAATGGGGTTATGGTCTGTTTATCACCCATTGTTTCTTCTGTTGTTCATGGAGAGGAGTTGTTCTCCTGCTGCACTGTGAGGTCCCTCCCACAAGAGACAGTTTGCCATGAACTCACTCTCCAGAGTTAGTCCATTCCACAGGCAAAATCTTCCCCAAACTGCTGCAGCGTGGATGACTCTTCTGCAAGGTGCAGTCCTTCAAGGACAGGATGCTCAAGTGTGGGCTTCTCTCTCCTAGGCTCTCCCATAGGGTCACAGCTTACTCCCAGGCTTCCACCTTCTCTGGCATGGGGCTATTTCATGGACTGCAGGAGGATCTCTGCATCCCCTTGGTTCTCCATGGGCTGCAGAGGCACAGCTTCCTCACCATGATCTGCACCACGGGCTGCAGGGGAATCTCAGCTCCACCACTCAGAGCCCCTCCTGCCCCTCCTGCGCTGACCTTGATGTCTGCAGAGTTGTTCCTCTCACACATTCCCACTCTGCTTTGCTCTGGACACAATTACAACTCTGCAACAACTCTTGGTCTTTTCTTCCTTCTTAAATCTGTTACCACAGACACATTATTCACCATTTCTAAGTGGCCCAGACTTGGCTAGGGGCACATCCATCTTGTAAGCAGGCAGGTATTGGCTCCGCTGGACGTGGAGGAAGCTGCTGGAAGCTTCTCACAGCAGACACACTTGTAGCCACCCATTACCAAAGCTTGGCCATGCAAATCTAAAACAGAAACCAAAATGAAATTTAGGGAAATCAGAAAGATAAAAGAGAGTGTGGGGGAATGGGGAATGAGGACTGAAAGACAAGTAACCCAAAAAGAAGAAGAAAATTCAAATTGTAAAATGGCAAAACCTGCTTTATTTTGGTCCAGCAGTTATGAAGAATTTCTTCTAAAACAATATTTGCCCAGAAGAGTGCAATCTTCTTAAACATTTCAATTTTATGCAAGAGAAATTCTCCTCAAAAAACCTAAGGTAGTGTTCTTTCAACCAGTTCTTATACTTCTATATAAAAGTTGGAAGTAAAAAAATTGTGTGGAATTAAAAAACAAATAGCTGGAAATCTCCATACCTTTTAAAATAGATGGCATATTCATAGACAAGGCAAATATCTGATCCCTTTATTAAACAATGGCTCCCAGTAACTTAGTTTTTAGAAGAATGAAATAGATCAATTTCCAATTAATTGTCTACAAGCAGTATGGAAAAGGCAAGAGCAACATCAATATATTTCCTATTCTGTTTAGAGGGACAACAGCTGAGATATCTCAATACAAAAGTTTTATTAAATGATACAGTAGTATGACAAACAGAAGTAGACATTGAATGAATACGTTGGTTTCAGAATGAATAGGGTACATGAAAAATTTAAATGAGAAATGGAAATAAAACATGGAAGAAAATGAAGATAACTGTGTCATAAGACCAAAAGAATTGGAAAGAACATGTAACTTTAGCAATGCAGTTCCAGAAATAAAAAACTATCTGTAATTTCTTACACATTAACAGAACAGAACAGAAAATTCTTAAAATCTGAGATGAACTGAAGAACTGCTGATAATAACCAGAGGACTTTAATAGTAACAAATTCAGCCCAAAGAAATAGACTATTACTTGAGTGATTTACAAGTGTGCTCTGAATGAAAACTATATAACAGAAAAAGATTGAAGAAAAAAAAATCCTCTATTGCTATGGAGAGGGACTGCCTTGCGGTATAGACACCCAGCATTTGAGAAAAACAATGGCTGATATGGGAAAGGCATAGAACTTTTATGGAGTGACAGACACAGAGTCATTATTACCAAATACTTTAAGTCACAAGACTATTTTAATGATAAAAATGTAGAGCACTCAAAGCCCAGAAGTAAAATAAATGTATATTCAATGCAAGAGAAAGCTAGTGAACAAGGCAGCAGAAATAAAACATCTTGTTCTACTTCATGCAAATAAACAGGTACATTTTCTTCCTTCCTCCCTCCCCTTTTTTTTCTTTTCTTTTTTTTTTTTTTTTGGGTTGGCACATTTTAAGATGAATCACATAAACAGATAAATAGACTAATGAGCACCAGTAGCTGTAAAAGCAAAGAAAATCACACACTATGGCATACAATATCAGATTTTATCCACAGGAGTAAGAAGTTCAATAGATGAGAAATGCTTATCTGTGACTGCAAGAAATGATAAAAAGACACAAAACAAACCCTTAAACATCAAAAAATACACAAATCCCCCTCCCCCCACCCAACTACTCACAACAGTTGTTGAAGTGTTGGAGTGTTGGTTCAGGAAAATAATTGTCCTTTTCAAGGAGATGTTGAACAAAAAGGACTGCACAGAGATAAAGCAACATCTCCTATATTACAAAAACATAGGATACTGTATCTTGGTGTATCACAGACAGAAAAAAGAGCTACTACAACATAGGAGGAAAGAAAAAAACAAGGTAAAACAAAACAAAACAAAAGCAAAAGACATTATCAAAAAGGAAGCAGTGGGATATATCTGTAGTACTGACTGGGAGTGGCAAGTACACTTACAGACATTGATACCATGCAGATAGACTGATGCATAAAACCTATCTATATTGTCTTCCATGTATTTTAAATAAAAGCAATATTTTCTTTTATAAATGTGATATTTAAATATTTGGAAATGTTCAGGATACAAAGTTATGGAAAATAATAGGTGAGATTTTTATAAGATAATAATCTGAGGGTTAGTTTTTGCAAAGGATTTTTCTTTTAAGTGGTATTCTGCTTTACTAATGGATGTGTCAAAGTAAATGCGATTCTATAAAAATATTTTAGCTCCTAAGTATTCATCATAACTAGGCATCTATAAATTTTTTTTGCTACCTACAATTACTTGCCCTTGAACCTGCATTTTCCCTGTCCGGTCCTAAGAAGGCTCTTACAACTTAAGATGGACAGAAACTGACCTCTGACATACAACTGTTTTTAAATATGAAAAGTTTGGGTGCTGGTGCTATTGTTAGCAAAAAGGAATCTCTGAGAAAATTGACTGAACGAGGCAGCTTTTCAGGAGAATAAAATGTATGAGACATCATTTCAGAATTTTAGTTGAATGAGTCTACAAATATGTCCTCCCTCATTTTCAGTCAGCAGGATAAACAAAAACTGTAGATCACTACCAGCTGCACATTCAGTCAGGCTAGTAAAAACTTAAAAAGCACAGAAAGCACAAATGTATTTCATATGCTGGTTGGAAATTTCCTAAGGTAGAGCTGTAAAAAGTCTAGCAGTTTTAATTTGGAGATACATACATTTTCAAATTTATTTCTGAAGAGCTCATTTTTTTAGTATATTTTTTTCAGAAGCCCATCTTCTGACTTTGTTATTTGAAATCTGAAGATAAAACAGCAAGGAACACCAGAAAGATAGAGACTGAGATAACAAGATTAGGACTGAAAATAGTACTCAATTCTGTCAAGGACAGAAATCCCATATATTATTTGTCTAAACTATGACGTTACTGTGTGAAAAATAAACTCTCTAGAGCAGTGAACCCATCAGTCCCAGTGATGACTATAATTAAAACTATACCCTGCTGTATTTGTGAGACTTTTCATAACGTGTGTGACCGATCTTGGGGTTTCTTGCAAGATAGTAGGTGGTTTTTTTCCATTATCGCTCTTTGGGATCTGGAGTTTTCAAGTCCCTCCCCTCCCCTCCCCTCCCCTCCC